>ML782859.1:412991-446418 GCA_009831015.1 Picea engelmannii | reverse complement strand
GTTATAACAAGCTTGAATTAGGGTTTTATGAAACAATATAAACCCTAATCCTAATCATCTATATCATCATATATCGAGAACATTTTCATCTAGATCAACTTCTTCAACTTCTTAGTCTAACACATCTACATGCTCCCTATGTCCAATGCATCATAAGCATGCCTTTTAGTCTACAAGATTAATTTGAATTTTTTTTCACTATATTTTCCTCCTATTGGAACTCCGACACCCATGTTAATCATTGAACAATGAACAAAAAATTCCCCACTCATTGATGATCCAACGTCCCATGCCTCCAGTGTGTCGATGCTCTAACAGACTATTCACATCTGCTCGTTGCAACATCGATGGACTTTTCCTGCCATAGATTGGAAACTCTAATGAAATTTTTTTTCCCTAGAGTTTCCACATCGATGGACTTTAACTTCCCTAGTGTCACCTTTCTGACTCACTTTTTCTTCCCTAGCATCGCCACTTTGACAGACTATGGCGTCCCAATCGTTACCCCTTCAACAAATTCAACTCGTCATAACATCACAAGTCTAATACCATGCAAGTCAGTGCTTCAATGGGATTTCCATGCCATATCGTCACACCACCAATGGTCGCTTGGTGGATGAAAATTTCCCAGACAATTCCATGTGGCATCCTTTTGTGTCGAATGCACGACAACTATATATTAACGTCATCGTTGTGACGCTATGTTGCGATGAAAGTTTGGAGGATTAAATCTATCCATAATTTCCACATGGCATATTTGCACATCAGACATACGACATATGGATACATTCATCGATGGTGCAATGAAACAAATTTGATGAAAATTCATAATCCTATTCGTCACAATTACATCATTTATTCATCAGAAAGACGTCGAAAATTGTGCCAAATGTACTAGTGAGCTAGTTACAGAGAAACAAATGACGCATTTCAAGTTGATATTTTCAAACATGGTAGAGTGGCACTTATTGATTATATTATCTATTTTTTTAAATATGTTGTATGCTCAAGCTTTCCATAGTCATGGTCCCACCACACTATTCACCTCATCCATAAATCAGGGGCTATTTTTGATTTGAACAATTATCGAACAGTCATGGTGGGCCACACTTTCTCTAATCTCTACACAACTATCGTTCATCTAAGATATTGTAAAAGTGCTTGTGTATGTTTTCCTCAGTCCCTCTCTTCTTGAAGAGGAAAATTGTTTTGTGATTGCATGGCATATAATTAGTTTTGGTTAACTTGTTTGATATTCCACATGGTGTCAAAAAATGCAACTACAAAATATTATTCTAGAGGCTTGCCAATGTTGTCTTACAATAAGTTGAACTTATTGTTTAGTTGGATATTTAATTGAATAGGGATGACTAGGTAGCACCTTATGATTCTTGCAAAGAGCCAACAAGTATCACCAAAATATTTAAGCAGTGTAACATGGGAACCTATCCCCACCCTTAAGGATCTCATACCTTAGGTTCTTGTGTTCTATAGAGCTTGGGGTTGAATACAAAGTTTCCTCATTTGTCTAGGAACATCATCATTCCAGTGTTCTCATACAATTCTTGATCATATTTGGGAATGTTTCAAGAACATTCCCACTTGCCAAGCTTTCTTTGGATGCTCCTTAACATGAAATAAAATTTATATGCATCCTGCAACTTTTGAGGATCATTTCTTGGCAAGTGTTAGGAATGTTCTTGAAACATTCCCACTTGTCATTGTGTATCAAGGTGCTTCTTCAAAGGAAGTGAATGTTTGGACATACTTGGCTTGTTGGGAAGCATTTATATGCTCCTCAAAAGGTTGTAGGATGCCCAAATGTTCCACAGCTTGTTGAGCCCCATATATAGGTTGAAATAGGCCTATAAATTTACTAGTCACCCAAGTGTGGGTCCAAAAGGGCCCAACTTGACATGACAACGAAAATGTCACAAAAATACTATGAAACCCTAGGTTTGGGATTGTTCTTATTTATTCATTATTTTCAAACATGTTGATCTGGTTTTATCCCCAATGCTAGTGGTGTCCCTTATACCTCTATCACTAGTAGTGCTTTATTATCAACTCCACAAATTTTCACAACTTTATCAACAGGGGATACTTGTCATCAATACATCATGATTGTGTTTAATATTTAATATTTATGATTAGCAAATGTGCTTATTATTTATGATTGTGGACTTTAATTGTGACATCTAGTTTGTTCATTCATGGGTATTTTATTTTATTTTTTTTTAGAGTTTTTGATTTATTTTAATATAACTCCTTTTGCCTTTCCTCAAAATTTGGGCAAAACTTCTAGCCATTATAAACATCTATTTATGTTTCCACCTTTCCTTTGTTCTAGAAACTCAATCACCATGCTTAACTAATTTCTTATTATTTAGAACACAAATGCACACCTTCACCTCGAAAAGATACAAGAACATCAATAAATCAATAACATGCACAAAAATATTAAGCATTGTTTAAGGATTTTGAACCGAGTTTGATACTAAATTTGATTTGGCATATACTTATGAAAAATAAAAGATGATGGCAAATACTTATTGAATTTTGATAACAATACAATATTCACAATTAGCAGAAGTGTCTAACTTGTATCATTAATGTGCATTGATGCTTAAAAGTAAAGGATGGCACTTAGAGATGGGTATTGGTCTTGAATACTTATAAAACAACCTATTAGAAAAGTAAATAATTCATTCCTCTGTTTCCAAGAATAAACCTATTGAGGAAACCCACTAAGCATTTCCCCTCATTTTGACGATGGTACCAAGGGTAAATTGAATTCTTCAAAACTCAAGGTTGATACAACAATATACGCGTTAAAAGCTCAACATGTCACTAACATGAGAAAATCCTAGATGGGGAGGATACCACTCCTTTTCTCCACCACTTAGATAAACAAATTTCACTCATTACTTTTATTATTCTTCCAAAATTTCTCCTCCATAAATACATGAGACTACAATTATTGTTTGACAATTTCCTAAGGAAATTTCATAAGTGATTGTTTAATTCTATGTTGGGGTTTTGAGAAAAACCATTGATTTGTACACACACACACACACACACACACACACACACACATAGAATTGATATCTTGTCAAATATTGGAAGTGTAATTTCACTTGCTTCTTAGTGAAATGATAACTAGCGTGTTGAAAAAATCCCAAATTTTATTCTATTAAAGTGAGGGAAACTAAATGTTGTTTCTTTCATTACAAGTTCTGGTGATGTTATCAATTCCTGCCATGAATTTCTCTTCTATCCATATAGGGTCCATTTATATTGTAGATTATTATTTCATCAATCCTCAAGGGACACATTTTGCTAGATAATTGATTTTAGTGAATATTTTGCTGGAAAAACAAGATTTGCTTCATAGTTCAATTTTAGAAAAAATTGCATTTGGGTCCACTATCACCATGAAAAACTATGATTGTGTAAAACAATTTAAGTCGATAACATTAGGAGTTTAGGGTGAGTCTTTATAAGTGATTTTTCTAGAAAATTAGAACGTGACAAATTTTAAAAGATAACTTTCTCATAAAAACATAAAATATAAAAAATAAATGAAATCCAAATCATTGGTTAAAGAAGGTGATTTAGCTAGAAAAAGAATTAGTAAAAAACAACTTTATTTATAATATTATTTTGAAATTCCCTTTTTTATTGTTCTGTCAGTCAATGTTATCAAATATTCTTTTAACTTCATACAAAAGACTCGAAATTTTCACCTTGATGAGAAAGACACCATGGTGAGTTCTGATGTCGTCTCCTTATTCACCAAAATTCTAGTTCTCGAAACCCTTTATCTGATCTCAAAACTTGTCGACCCTGAAACCCTCAAACTTATTGAATTATGTCTCACCTCCACTTTCTTTACCTTCAAAGGAACATGCTATGAACAAATTGAAGGCACATCCATGGGATCCTCCTTATCCCCTATGGTTGCCAACATTTTTATGGAACATTTTAAAGCCTTAGCCTTACACAGCTTCCATCTTAAACCCAAATGTTGGTTTCAGTTTGTTGATGATACCTTCATCATGTGGCCCCATGGCCATGCTTTGTTGAATTCTTTCTTCATCCACCTTAATAACATCTCTCCCCACATTTATTTACCATAGAAATCCAATAGAATAATTCTCATCATGTTTTGGATATCCTCATCTCTCGTCAACCTGATGGTACCCTCACTCACCAGGTGTACTGAAAAAAGAAGCACATTGATAGATACCTTCATGCCCATTCTCACCACCACCCAACCTAGAAATATGTCATTCTCAAAAATCTCGTTACTCAATCCATATGAATATTTTCCCCTCATATTTTGGATAAAGAAAAATCCCACCTCACCAATGCCCTTAGATCCAATGGTTATTCATCCTCCCAAACCAGCAAAGATTTTTACTTGTCCCTTCACTCTAGAACTAAAAAGGCCCCATCCTCTACATTGCCTTTATCTCTCGTCTCTCTTTTCTACATCCATGGAATTACTAATAATATTTCTAAACTTTTAGCTAAAAATAAAATCAAAACCATTTTTAAACCCCATAAAACCCTTAATCATATTTTTATAATTTCTAAGGATAAATCTGACCCTATGCTA
The DNA here is from genome assembly GCA_009831015.1 of Picea engelmannii. NCBI lineage: Eukaryota > Viridiplantae > Streptophyta > Pinopsida > Pinales > Pinaceae > Picea > Picea engelmannii. The sequence continues at coordinate 441,797 of ML782859.1, read as the reverse complement.
AGCCAAGGACTTGATCAAATTCCCTGCTCTTGCGGAAAATATTACATTGGCCAAATATGTCGTTCAATCAAAACCTGACTTAAAGAGAATATAGTTGACACACTCCACAACTGCATCTCTAAGTCAGCAATCGCATAACACTCCCACACCACCAAACATCTTATATATTTTGACCAAAAAAATTCCCTTGCATCAACACCTTATTACTTCTCTCGTATCATTCATGAAGCTCTTGAAATCGAAAAACATCCCAACAACTTTAATCTAAAAGATCATTATAGACTTGGCCAATCATGGAAACCTATTATTCATCTCTTGATTCGATAAACCTTTTCATCTTTCTTATTTGATCCCCTCTCATGTATCATTTATCTCTACCTCCTAATCTCCTCTCGTGAGGTTTTCCTCCCCCTATGACATCTCTCTATTATTCCTTTCTTCATTTTCTTCCTTCATTATTCCTTATTTACTTATCCAGATTATTCTTTATTCTTAAAAAACAATTTTCCTTTCCTCATTATCCTTCTTATATTATTCTTTCATTATCTATCCCTCCTATTCATAATATTAATAAAAAAAATCAAATTTTCCTCATATCTTTTAAATCATTTTCATTTATATTGTTTTATTGATTTTATTAATTTATTTTTCATTTATAATATGTTATTATTTTTATTATTTCCCTCAATGGCTATTTTCTCACCCTACTTAATCCTTTTTCATTTATATTATTAATTGATTTTATTGACCCTCAACGTCTCTCTCCAACAACTATTTTTCACCCCATTTAATCCTTATCCCAACATACTCTTTCCGATCACTCTTACTATTTAAGGGATTTTTTCCCCGTGACCTTGGGTCAAGTCACAGCAAAGCAAGACCAAATTAAGAAGACAAAACCAATCTCCATCTATATCAATGCATACAATAAATAACTAATTTTATAAGTAGAGAGAGAGAGAGAGAGAGGAGGAGGAGGAGGAGGAGGAGGAAAGGCCTCACACCTTGAATCCTTCGTTCGATGTCGATCCCCACTCTCTCTTATTGAAGCACTTTTTATCTCTGTCGGAACTACCCTGGAATAGGAAACCAATAATAGGCTGCTACAAGGTAGTTATACACTCAAATAGCGTGTATCATGCACATAGATTCAAAGATATATAGGAAAGACATTGGAATATGACATCACAATGAACCAATAAAGACACAATATGTGGGAAATATAACTCTTCTATTGACAACAATGTGAGAAACGTAGTTACAACCTGATTGAACCTTCGGTACTGGTTCAAAGCCAATTGTCCTGGGTTCCTCCAAAGATCTTCAAGCATCAACTCAGTGGGGAGGCTCTTCCTTGGATAACTCAACAGGGATAGGAACACACCATGTAGTTATAAAGAGAAGGAAGGAAAATTGGAAAATGAGTTTCCAATATACTACTTAGAGAATGAAGGGGTATAGGGAAGCTTGCTAAAAAAAATTAGCATGATCTTGTACCTCAGTTATTCCTCCTCATCCATGCCCCCAATGGTGCATTTATACCATCATTAAGAGTTTAAGGAGGTTGAAATATGTTTGGTACGGGCTTAGGGAGGTTGGTAAAAGAGCCCAACCGAAATCTCCGCCCGAAAATGTGGAATTATTTTATTTTTCACATTTTTTTGAGCACATATGTAGGTTCCAATCTAACAAGGCATGGATGTCTGTGTGTTGCACGAAGGAAACCCACGAATATAAACAAAAGTCATGTTTTTTAAGTGACTTTGATGAGGGAAGTTGAGAATTTGATTAACAAGATAGGGAAAAGGGTTGGGCCATGTCACAAATGCATAAATGTGGAAATTTGTGCTATAATAGATCCCCCCTAATGTGTGAGGTCAGAAGGGAAAGTGATGGATGAAATACATTATAACTTTTGGAGGCGAGGAGACAACTAATACAAAAATAGAAATCGTCATCCAATATCAAGTAAGAGTATTCTCTATCCCAAGTCGGGCATACCCAATGTCTTGAGCGATGTAAGCATGGTTTCCCAATCAAATACACTGTGGATCCATGGCATATGTGAAATTATGACTAATGGCCATGGCTATGAGAAATACACAGTGGATCCATGTGATATATATGAAGTAGAAAGCATGGCCATGAAGAATACACAATGGATCCATGTGAAAGCATATCATAGCCATGAATAGATACACAATGGATCTATGTCTCAAAATAAAAAACAGAGGATATCTGGGACAAATGGAGTGAACAAATTGATCCCCTGCAAGTACCAATTTTTGAGGGGTAGTACAATATATGTCAGGTAGGAGCATAAAAGGTGTGATGATCGTACTTCACCTGAAGTCTTCAAAACGATCTATCGTGGTACAAGTCTACACTATGTGAATATATGTGCTAGGGTCGAACACAGTGAGACAGCATTTGATTACTGATCATTGATGTATATTGTTAACAAACGTGATACAACCCACTGATGATGATAATGGGTGTCAAGGTACCATGGTAAAATCTAACAAGTTTGAATAAATGAGTTGATGTCGAACACCTAGTAGAATATATCGAGTAGGGGACGTTGATGTATTCCCACTATCAATAGCGAGGAAACCTGCCACTGATGATTGCAAGCCCCAAGGTACCAAATATGACTCGAGATACCTATCCCAAAGCAATATGTGTAGAAGTCAATATGAAGAGATCCACTGGAAGGAAGGCATTAGGGCATCCTCCATCATCCAGCACGAGGGGTAGCACAGGGCCAAAGATTTAGAAGGACTCAGATGAATAGATTGTAAGGACCACACCGAGGTACGACTCCAGCATGCACAAAATGGAAATAACACACGAAGGAGACTCTCTTAATAATATTCAATGATGAATTCTACTAACAAAGACAAGGGATCCACCAATGGGGTCAAATGAAAACCAAGGTATCGCACGAATTCCTATGTGTGATTATTTTTGTTGACATTGAACACAAGGGAAACCACTTAGTAAACAACCAATTATGGTTTGTCATCTCTTGAGTAAAAATTCATCTATTAATAATGGAAATAGGCTTAGGGTGCTACTCTAGTTCATACTCTCAGAGAAATGTGTCGGATTCGATAAGAGCAGGCCCCCTAGAAAGAATTCAATGAGAACCTCTATATTAGCACTAGTGAGAAACATAGATACTTATGATAATGAGATGGACTTGACGGACTCTGGAAGGCCAACTTGAAAGGATAGAGAGTTATTGCAGAATGTCTGACTCAGGATGAAACTTCCCTTGAAAAAAAACATGACACATTATGTGACTTAGGCAGCATGACTATAAATTGGGATACATTTGTGATGCAGAAGGAATCAACAAACACTCCATATGGTTGGTATAATAACCAACCGGGGGAGATTATACTTAGAAATGAGAAAAGGTCTCCTAAAACCATACTAAACCCAAAATATTGAGAGAATGACTCAAGATTGTGCTTTGTTCAAGGGAAACAAGAATGTTGCCAATAAAAAGAGATAGACGTTTTCCCCCTTTTTTTGGATTTTTTATTTTTTTTGTCTTTTTCATATTGTTAAATCTTGAAAAATAATAAAAGATTGTTATAGTAAAGTGGAGGAAATGAGTGCCGTGGGAAAGAAAACTAGTTTCAAAGCACAAGGAACATACCTATGCTCAATGCAAGGAAGCATGTGCAATATAAGGACACTAAGGGGAATGTCTCCTTTAGGGATAAATGTTTTGAGTCACAAAGGCATAAATTGAAAGGCTAGCAATTGGTAGGAATGCATAAGAAAATGGTTCAACAATAGCAAGTTGAAGCCGAAATTAGGCCTAAAAGCGCAAGCAGTTAATATGCAATGCAATTACAACTCAACAAAAGTTTGGAGTCCCTATGGGTACATTATCTAGAAACATATTGAGAGGAATTCATGAGGGTTCAACACAAAGACATGGAAGGACTAAAGAGGGCTTCCAAGCCTACAGGAAGAAACTGCAACATAGGTGTTAAAAATGTCAGTGAGGTACTAACTAGGGCACCCATGGAGACGCAAGCTCTACCATTCGTAAGCGATACCTTTAAGCAACAGAAAAGGTATGATGTCACAAATGAATGGGGTGGATCCTATATAATATATGTGGTTAATTCGAAAAGATGCATAGTGTAGGGACAATGAAACCTACCCTATATGCTAGTAAAGAGCGCAATACTTGTTGAAGAATACGAATAAATGACATCATAATTGACATGTATGAGAGGTACTCATGTCGGTAATGGATAGAAAAACATTGAGAAGAAGATATGTAGCTCCAATGCAAAGTCATAGCAAACTAAACATGACTCCCGAGCCTAATAGAAAACATGCAAAATGAGCACCAAAATTAAAAAGGATTTTAAGCTAGAATGTCCACAAAAGGTAGGCTCTACCACATGAATTACGACACTTCTAAACAATAGAGAAGGTTTCGTGTCGCAACTTAGTGGGGTCGATATTAAGGCAAAATGAAATGGGAAATGGATAACGCAAAAATGCATGGAGGGGGAAATATAACCTATATGCTAGTTTCAATATTATTACTTGTCAAAATGGATCGAAATGGAAGAAAAGGCACCAAAGAAAATGTCTCCAAAGTCCTCTATATAAGACCAAAAACACTCACCCAAAATTTAGTAAGTCAAATATAGAAACCTATGATAAAAACATGTGCTATGGAATACAAAACTTGAAAACAAGAAACCCTAAAAATACAATATGTACAGAGGATCACACAGACTTGCAGCTTATGCATAGTAGTGCTCCGACAATATCCCATTGCTAGGCTTAGGCTAAGGTCTTGTTTGGAAATCGACTTGTAAATTTTCCATTTCAGGAGGTCGAAGGTCCATAATTGTAGCTTCAAGGATAGCCTTGCTTGAAATCAACTCAACATCCATGAAACTAGGGCTCGACAACATGCACATAACATGGCTCGAGGTATTACAAACAATAATATCATACTCAAGAGGAAATGTCAGATTACTTGGGCCAAGAGGGGAAACAAAAGGCTTACATGCCCCCACTGGATACAACACCTGATCAATTTTCAAGACCTTTTCTCGAGAAGGTGAATATAACTATAAATTTCCTTTCTCGGAATCAATTGAACATCGAGGATAAGATGCCACATAATTCACCCGTGGGGGGGAAGAGTCTACTCGAACACTAGAAACAAACAAGGGAGAAAACTGAGCCAAAGTTGAACCAGGATGGTGATTATTAGATGAAAGTTGATAAATAGTGACAATGCTTTCATTGTGATGGAAATCCATCACATGAAAGAGCGTAGACACCTGAGCCTTCATAACATAAAAATAGTCTCGCCAAAGAAGCATATTGAAGTCTATAGGGCCTGGAACACGATATTCCCACCTAACGTGATAGGAAACTGAGGAAGAATCCCCAGACATTCAGTAAGTCTTCTATCTAAAGCCAAAAACTCACTGGTAGATGACACAATCTTGGGAGAACCCAAAGCTTTCCAAGCCAAGGAAGATAAAATACTTGTAGATGATCCTTCATCTACAACACATCGATGAACTCCTTTCAACATAGATTCAACCAAAACCATTATTTGGAAAGTTGAATAAGAAGGAAAGCGAGTCTCCACAAGATCATTCCAATCAAAGGAAACCATCCTAGGACTTGGAGGGGGTGTACTCAAAGAGAGTGGAATACCCCCCTATTCATAAGGTATTGAACTAGAAATGATAAAGACGTAGTCAAAAGACGCATTACTCCCTAAAAGGAGAGTGGGATCAGCCAAAGATTGCATTGGCTTCATCACTTTGGAAGACTGGTCACTCTCCAAGAGAAGAGTGAGATTGGTCGAAGATTGCATCGGCGCAACCACTTCCTCAACCATTGGTTGAATAGGATGTGAGACAACATGGTCAAGAGATGCATCACCTTCCAAAATGGGAGTGGAATTTGCCAAAGATTGCATCAGCATGACCACTTGATCAACCAATGATTGAATAGATTGTTGGGAAACTGAAGATGAATCGGAACTAAAAGGGCCTTTAGACAAGGACCACACTTTTTGTACCACCTGAATCTCAGGGAACATATGAGAGGGGTGGTCTCCCTCACAAACATTACAAGGTAATTTGGGCTTACGTCCTATACGTCTATGCTTCTCAACCGTATCAATTCCCCCATCATGAGTCATAGTGGTCGATGGATTACTCCCAGCATGACTTGTAGAGGCTAGGTGTTGATCTCCAACATGACTTGTAGAGGTTGGTGACATGACTTCAACATGAATCGTAGAGGTTAGTGATTTGATGTCAGTATGACTCGTAGTAACTGGAATTTTTCTTTCATCGTGAATCGCAATGGATAGTTTCTTTCCCCAACATGGCTAGAATAGGCCAGGTGCAGGTCTCAAACATAACTAGCATAGGTTGGTGACTTATTATTCTTACTCTTCCTCTTCTATTCATTTTAGACATTTGGTTACTAGTACCGAGACTTTCACCAAAAGAGGGACAAAAAGAAGGAGTAGACTTCACTAGTGTAGAAGATAAAGGATCAACATCCATTCGATGCCCATGACATAAAGTGTTTATCTGAGAAGCATCAAGAGAATTTCAAACATTCGGAGTGGTCCACAACCAAACCGGGAGTCCTACATTAAACCTAGGAATATTCAAAGTGGCCATGAAGGGGGCACCAACATTTCCAAAGAAAGGAAAATCACAAGAATCCATTTGGGCAAGGGTCCCTTGGTTAGTATCCTCTAAAACTTTGGCCCTAACTTTCTGATCTGGATTTTATGAGAAGAACAAAATGGATACAGATTATTAATAGGTGCTTAATACAAAATAATAGAGATATAGTAAAACTACTTTTCTATTCAATAATGAAATAAGATGAAACTATAAAATGCAGCGGAAACAAGCTTGCTGGAATGGTGGCGGCTTATCTCTGAGAAGAGATGTGACGATTGTGCGCATTCGCAAGAATAATATTACAATGAGGTTTTTAAGGCCTTTTTACAATAAACGAGAATTCCAAAAACCCTGGACATCCAAAAACCTAACCCTAGGAGATGAAGTGCCAAAAGTCATGTCGGCCCCGTTTGGGTAAGTTAGTACATCAACTTCACGGGGTCGTAACTTTTGCATACGATCTTTGTTTTAGGCGTGTGATATCCCATTGGAAAGGTATCATCGAGAATATTCATTTTAGGGGCTCAATCATGCCTTTGAATAGCATTGAGGAACTCGATCAAGAAAAACCTTCATTTAGGTCCTCAAAATGGCCCTGGAAGTTAAAACTGCTAAAAATAGTAAATTGCCAAAATTGTCAAAAAACTGTTTTGATCCAATTGGAAAAGGTGGGTGGCCACCGATATCCATATGGATCAATCCTCCCTCCTTATGAATAAATTGTCTCCATTACGTTGAGTTCCCCCATCAGATGAGGAAATTTCTATTGAATTTGGCCCCGGGTGAGCCACTTGCCTTGGTGCAGGAGTTGCCCTGCTTTGATGACTCGATAAAGTTGGATCCTTTGTTGTCGAGTGCCCTTGATTTGTGTGTCCACAATATAATCATCGGATTCCTGTTGTATGAAGTCAGGGTTGATCTCTATTGGTGTCAGTTGTTCTGCTACTTCTGAGGTGTCCAATAATGGTGGGAAATAAGGGCGAAGGAGATCCACGTTGAACATTGGGTGCAGGCAAAGGAAGGGAGGAATGTTGAGCTCAAAAGCATTGTCCCCCATGGCCTTGGTGATAGTGTATGGCCCATAACGGAGTGGGTGAAGCTTCCGATGGGGTCCTGTAAGGCGTTCTTTCTGCAAGTGCAACCAAACTTTGTCGCCCACATGAAACTTATGTGGCACCCGATGTTGATCATGGAATTGTTTGTACTTGTCATTGGACTTCTGTAGGATATATTGAACCTATTGGAAGATGTGTTGGATCCGCTCAATGAACTAGGTGGCTTTGACAACTTAAGTTGGAGCAGGAGATGAGTCAGTCGAGGTGACCACAAGGGGAAGTGCAACATCTATGGGACCATATGGTTGGAATCCCAACCCCACTTGAAAGGGGCTATGGCCGGTTGAGCTATGAAGGGCTCAGTTGTAGCTATGTTGGACATAGGGAAGGCTCTCATCCCATGTGTGAGGGTGATTTGAATTATACATGCGAAGGATATGCACAATCATTCGATTTACAACCTCGGTTTGGCCATCTTTCTAGAGGTGGAAGGTCGTGGATTTGCTGAGCTTGGTGTCCAGCAGTGACCAGAGGCTCGACCAGAATGTGATGATAAATTGAATATCTCGATCTGAGACAATGGTTTGTGGGATTCCAAAATGTACCCAGACTCATTCAAAGAAGAGCTTGGCAGTGGCCTCTGTTCTGATGCTCTTCTTGCAGGCAACCAGAATTGCCATCTTAGAAAAGCGATCAACAACCAAAAAAACACAGCCATTTCCCCACTTGGTGGACGGGAGGCCTGACATGTAGTCAATTGAGATGGATTCCCATGACCTGTCAGGAGTAGGAAGACGGGTGTACAGGCCATGTTTCTTAGTGATCGGGTTTGAAATAGCGTAGGTAGTGTAGGACCTAACATACTTGCTAACCTCTTGTCGAAGTTTCGGCCAGTAGAAATGTTTATGTAGCATCGCCACTGTCCTTTCGACGCTGAAGTGTCCTGCCACCCAACTGTAGTGGGATTCCCAGATCATCTTTGCTCGCTCACTTGATGGAACAAAGATATGACCCAGACGACACAACAACCCATCCTGAAGATGGAAATTATCGACAACTGCATTTTCACCCAACATTTGGTAGGTGGTGGCGAATTCATGGTTTGTCTCATAGAGTTGGGGCCATCCAGATGTCTCATGGCCGCAAGAGTCTAGCACCGTGGTGAGTGTCACGACTGGCGGTCTGTTGAGGCAATCAACGATGCGATTGGTGCTTCATGTTTTATACTTAATGTTGAGGTGGAATTGTTGCAAGTGTGTGGACCACTTTTGATGGTGGTCATTCTGCAATTTTCCCTGTGTCTGCATGAACTGTAGTGGCTTATGATCAGTGTGGATGACTGTCTCCTTCCAAAGAATTTAATGTCTCCATTAGCGGTAGGCTTGTACAATGGAGTACATTTCCTTGTCATAAGTAGGGTACTTGCGGATAGTATCTGATAGTGTCTCACTATGATAGGCCACAGGGTGGCCATGCTGAGTGATAATGATGCCCACAGCATAGTCTGAAGCATTTGTCTCAATTTCAAAGGGATGTTGCAGGTCTGGTAGTGAAAGTATTGGGGTTGATCACAAGCGTTGCTTCAAATCATCGAACGCTTGTTGTTGGGACTGGCCCCACGCAAATTTGTCCTTACCACCACCCCTGTTTATTTGGCTAAGGGCCCATGCAATATGGGATAATCCCAACACGAACCTATGGTAGAAATTGGTAAGGCCCAAGAAGCTCTAAAACTCAGTGAGTGTTGTTGGGGCTGGCTAGTCACGGATAACTTGGATCTTGGTTGGATCCACATGTACGCCATGTTAATCAATGATGTATCCAAGGTAATGGACCCTTTCCATGCCGAAGGAGCATTTTTCCAAGTTGGCGTATAGCTTGTGCTGCCGCAGAGTGTGCAGAACCTGCTGAATATGTTGCAAGTGTTCGGCCCAAGTCTTGTTATAAATTAGAATGTCATCCAGATACACCACTACAAAAGTATTGGTGAATGGACACAGGATATTTTCCATCATCCCCATGAAAGTGGTTGGAGCATTTGTCAAACCAAAGGGCATGACCAACCAATCAAAAAGGCCTTCCTTTGACTTGAAGGCAGTCTTCCATACATCTGTCTGTTCTATCGGGACCTGGTGGTATCCAGACTTTAGATCAATCTTACTGAAGTATATGGCCCCGGTGAGTTGATCAAGGAGGTCGTCGATTCAGGGAATCGAGTATCGGTTTCTAACTGTGATTTTATTTAGAGCCTGGTAATCAATACAGAGTCGCAAGGTTCCATATTTCTTCTGTACCAACATGATTGGGCTCCCACAAGGTGATGAGCTGGGATGGATGTGCCCCTTGTGGAGCAATTCTTGGATCTGTCACTTGATCTCCTCATTCTCTAACAAAGAGCGGCAATAGACTATCCCATTGGGAAGCAGTGCATCGGGGGTCAGATCAATGGGGTGATGACCTGGCAGTGCAGAGGTACCCTTGTAGGTGAGGAGAAGATATCCGAGTATTCTTCCATGACCTTATCTACTTGCTTCTATTGTGTGGAGAGGTTAGCCGCAAAGACCCTATATGTGTTTGTGATATTTCTCTTATTCTGAGAGTGAATCATGAAGAAGACAAACTTCCTCATCTAAGAGATGACCTTCATGCATTGCTTAGCAGAGATCAAGGAAATAGTACTAGGTGGGACTGCCTTGGGTATCCTGTACAATTTCCTGTTCAAAGTAATAATAACACTACGAGGCCTAGACTCATATACAGCATGATGTTTCCATAAATAAGGTTGCCCCAAAAGAACATCAAAAACTTCAAGAGGAGAAACATCACATAATACCTCATCTTTGAAGGGCTTGATGTCGTACGAAAGTCGGCACTGTTGGCTGACGTGAAGATCGCTTCCTTGGTGGAGTCATCCAATGGTGTAGGGTTTTAGGTGAGACATTGTTGGCAGGGCGAGCCACTTGACGACCTTTGTTGAGATGAAGTTCTTCTGGCTACCACTATCAACGATGAAGTGCAGCGGGGTGCCTTTTACCCACATTTGTGAATGGAAGAGGTGCTCTACTTCTTTTGGCCCGTCTGGTTCACCAGGATGGAGCTTGGTGGTAGCAACAGTGGCACTGGGTTCTGCATCAATGATCCATATTCCCCTTTCTTGTTCTGGATCAAATTCAAAATCCGCATCTTATTCAGAGGCTTTCACTTCAGCCACCAACGACTTCTTTGAGCGGCAGTCAGCAGTGTTATGCCAAGGGCTCTTATGGAAGTCGCACCACTTCCCAGTATCTTTCTTTGTATTTCCGGTGTCCTTCTTTTCTTTCCTATTGGACTGGTTATCCTGATACTATCAATATTTTCTCTTTCCTTTGTTCTGTGGGTTGGGGCCTCCCTTTCTCGGCTTTTGTTGTGAGGGGTTCCCAGGCCCAAATTGTCGTTTCTTTTGTTTGAGATTCTGCTCGATTTTGACGGCATATCGGTAGGCCACGCCCAAGGATGAGATGTCCAAAAATTCCATTTCAGTCTGGATGTATCTATGCAAAGCACCACGATACTTGAGAACCAGATGTTACTCTGAATATTTGATACCCAGCTTGGTGCGCAAGGTATGGAAGATATTTGTGAAATCGGGCACTGCTTGGTCTCTTTCTTGCCGCAATGTGGTCCATTTGGTATACAAGTCATCATAACTTCTGACAAGGTAGTATTGTTGCTTAATATAATCCATGAAGGATTCCCAGGTGGTCGTGACTAAAAATAATGAGGTTCCCTTTGTTTCCTTTTTCTCACAGAAATTTTCCCACCAATCTTTGACATGGGGAATGGATTTGAGGAGCGCAAAAGTAATATTTTCTCTATTCGAAAAGTTATGGACAGAAAAATACCCTTCTAGTAGATTCAACCACTTGTCTACAGCATCTGCGTCTATTTGACATTCAAATATAAGAATATCGAATTTTATTTGTACATTGAAGGGGGCGGTGCCTCCGTTCGAAGAAGATGCATCGCATGTTGGTAACCGCCAAAGGATTTGGATGAAACTATCCATCATCTCGTTCATTTGTTGCTTGAGGGATTCCTCAATCAATAGTTTGAAAGGATTTCCTATCCCATCATCTTTCTTTTCTCCTTCCATGAGATATTGCTTGGGCGTGCAAGATCTTCTTTCCTCAAGAGAACCAAGCTCGAGACCCAACTCTTTGTACTTCGACCTCGTTGGCAACATGCATTAAGACAACAAGGAGAATACCCCTCTGATACCACTGATCCAGATTTTATGAGAAGAACAAAATGGATATAGATTATTAACAGGTGCTTAACACAAAATAACAGAGATACAGTAAAATTGGTTTTCTATTCAATAATGAAATATGTTGAAACTGCAAAATGCAGTGGAAACAAGCTTGTTGGAATGGTGGTGGCTTATCTCTGAGAAGAGATGTGACAGTTGTGCGAATTCACAAGAAGAAGATTACAATGAGGCTATGAAGGAATTTTTACAATAAACAAGAATTCCAACAACCCTATACATCCAAAAACCTAACCCTAGGAGATGAAGCGCCAAAAGTCATGTGGGCCCTGTTTGGGTAAGTTAGTACATCAACTTCCCAAGGTCATAACTTTTGTGTACGATCTCCGTTTTAGGCATGTGATAGCCCATTGGAAAGGTATCATAGAGGAGATTCATTTTGGGGGCTCAATCATGCCTTTTAATATCATTGAGGAACTCGATCATGAAAAACCTTCATTTAGGCCCTCAAAATGGCCCTGGAAGTTAAAACTGCTAAAAATAGTAAATTGCCAAAATTGTCAGAAAATTGGTTTGAGACAGTTGGAAAAGGTGGGTGGCCACCAATATCCATATGGATCAAACCTCCCTCCTTAGGAATAAATGGTATCCATTTCATTGAGGTCCCCGATCAGATGAGGAAATTTCTGCTGAATTTGGCCATGGGTGAGCCACTTGCCTTGGTGCAGGAAATTCCCTGCTTTGATGACTCGATAAAGCTGGATCCTTTGTTGTCAAGTTCCCTTGATATTTGTGTCCATAATATGATCATTGGATGCATGTTTTATGTAGTCAGGTTTGAGCTCTATTGGTGTCAGTTGTTCTGCTACTTCTGAGGTGTCCAATAATGGTGGGAAATAAGGGCGAAGGAGATCCACATTGAACACTTGGTGCAGGCCAAGGAAGGGAGGAATGTTGAGCTCAAAAGAATTGTCCCCCATGGCCTTGGTGATAGTGTATGGCCCATAAAGGAGTGGGTGAAGCTTTCGATGGGGTCCTATAAATCATTCTTTTTGCAAGTGCAACCAAAATTTTTCATCCACCTGAAACTTATGTTGCACCCGATGTTGATCATGGCATTGTTTGTACTTTTCATTGGACTTATGTAGGATTTATTGAACCTATTGGCGGATGTGTTAGATCCGCTCAATGAACCGGGTGGTTTTTTCATCTTCAGTTGGAGCAGGAGATGAGTCAGTCAAGCTGACCACAAGGGGAAGTGCAACATCTATGGGACCCAATGGTTGGAATCCCAACCCCACCTGAAAGGGGCTATGATCGGTTGAGCTATGCAGGGATCGGTTGTAGATATGTTGGACATAGGGAAGGCTCTCATCCCATGTGTGAGGTTTCTTTGAATTATACATGTGAAGGATGTGCACAATCATTCGATTTACAATCTCGATTTGGTCATCTGTCTTGGGGTGTAAGGTCGTGGACTTGTTGAGCTTGGTATCCAGCAGTAACCAGAGGCTCGACCAAAATGTGCTGAGAAATCGACTATCCCGATCTGAGACAATGGTTTTTGGGATTCCAAAATGTACCCATACTCGTTCAAAGAAGATCTTGGCAGTGCCTTCTGTTGTGATGCTTTTCTTGCAGGCAACCAAAATCACCATCTTAGAAAAACGATCAACAACCAAAAAAACACAGTTATTTCCCCTCTTGGTGGACGGGAGGCCTGACATGTAGTCCATTGAGATGGATTCTCATGGCCTATCAGGAGTAGGAAGAGGGGTGTACAGACCCTATTTCTTAGTGGTCATTTTGGCAATAGCACAGGCAGTGCAGGAGCTGACATACTTGTTGACCTCCTATCAAAGTTTCGACTAGTAGAAATGTTTATGTAGCATTGCCACTGTATTTTCGAAACCGAAGTGTCCTGCCACTCGACTGTAGTGGGCTTCCCAGATCATCTTCGCTCACTCACTTGATGGAACACAGATATGGCCCAGACGACACAACAACCCATCCTGAAGATGGAAATTATCGACAACTGTGTTTGCACTCAACATTTGGTAGTTGGTGGTGAAGTCATGGTCTGTCTCATAGAGTTGGGGCCATCCATATGTCTCATGGCCACAAGAGTCTAGCACCGTGGTGAGTGTCACGACTGGCGGTCTGCTGAGGCAATCAACGACGCGATTGGTGCTTCGTGTTTTATACTTGATGTTGAGGTGGAATTGCTACAAGTTTCTAGACCACTTTTGATGGTGATCATTCTGCAATTTTCCCTGTGTCTGCATGAACTGCAGTGGCTTATGATCAATTTGGATGACTGTCTCCTTCCCAAGAATTTAATGTCTCCACTGGAAGAAATCTTGTACAATGGAGTACATTTCCTTGCCGTAAGTAGGGTACTTGCGGATAGAATATGACAGTGTCTCACTATGATAGGCCATGGGGTGGTCGTGTTAAGTGATAACGACGCCCACAGCATAGTCTGAAGCATCTGTCTCAATTTCAAAGGGATGTTGCAGGTCTGGTAGTGAAAGTAATAAGGTTGAGCACAAGCTTTGCTTCAAATCATCGAACGTTTGTTTTTGGGACCGTCCCCACACAAATTTCGCCTTACCACCACCCCTGTTTATTTGGCTGAGGGCCCATGCAATATGGGAGAATCCCAACACGAACCTGTGGTAGAAATTGGCAAGGCCCAAGAAGATCTGAAGCTTAGTGAGTGTTGTTGGGGTTGGCCAGTCACGAATGACTTGGATCTTGGTTGGATCCACATGTACGCCATTTTTATCAATGATGTATCCCAGTTAATGGACCTTGTCCATGCCGAAGGAGCATTTTTCCAAGTTATCATATAGCTTGTGTTGTCGCAGGGTGTGCATAACCTGCTGAATATGCTACAAGTGTTCAGCCCAAGTCTTGTTGTAAATTAGAATGTCATCCAGATACACCACTACAAAAGTATTGGTGAATGGTCACAGGATATTGTCCATAATCCTCATGAAAGTGGATGGAGCATTTGTCAAACCAAAGGGCATGACCAACCATTCAAAAAGGCCTTCCTTTGACTTGATAGCGGTCTTCCATACATCTTTCTGTTCTATCGAGACTTGGTGGTAGCCAGACTTCAGGTCAATCTTACTGAAGTATATGCCCCCCGTGAGTTGATCAAGGAGGTCATCGATTCGAGGAATCGGGTACCGGTTTCTGACTGTGATTTTATTCAGAGCCTGATAATCAATACAGAGTTGCCAAGTTCCATATTTCTTTTGTACCAGCACGATTCATCTCCCACAAGGTGATGAGCTGGGACAGATGTGCCCCTTGTGGAGCAGTTCTTAGCTATGTCACTTGATCTTCTCATTCTCTAACAAAGAGTGGCGATATACTGTCACATTGGGAAGCGGTGCGTCGGGGGTCAGATCGATGGGGTGTTTGACCTGGAAGTGCAGAGGTACCCCTGTAGGTGAGGAGAATATATCTGAGTATTCTTCCACGACCTTACCTACTTTCTTCTGTTGTGTGGAGAGGTCGATCATAGAGACCCTAGATGTGGTTTTGATATTTCTCTTATTTTGAGAGCGAATCACGAAGAATACAAACTTCCCCGTCTGACATATGACCTTCCTACATTGCTTAACATAGATCAAGTAAATAACACTAGGTGGGACTACCTCAGGTATCCTGTACAATTTCCTATTCAAAGTAATAATAACACTATGAGGCCTAGACTCATATACACCATGACGTTTCCATAAATAACGTTGGCCCAAAAGAACATCAAAAACTTCGAGAGGAGCAACATCACATAATACCTCATCTTTGAAGGGCTTAATGTCATACGACAGTTGGCACTGTTGGCTGATGCGGAGATCGCTTCCTTGGTGGATCCATCCAATGGTGTAGGGTTAGGGGTGCGGTGTTGTTGGTAGGGCGAGCCTCTTGATGACCTCTTATGAGATGAGGTTCTTCTGGCTACCGCTATCAATGATGAAGTGCAGTGGGGTGCCTTTTACCCACATTTGTGAATGGAAGAGGCGCTCTACTTCTTCTGGCTCGTCTGGTTCACTAGGCTAGAGCTTGGTGGTAGCAACAGTGGCACTGGGTTTCACATCAATGATTCATCTTCCACTTTCTTTTTCTGGCTCAGATTTAGAATCTGCATCTGAATCAGAGGCTTTAACTTCAGCCACCAACGACTACTTTGAGTGGCAGTCAGCAGTGTTATGCCAAGGGATCTTATGGAAATCGCACCACTTCCCGGTATCTTTCTTTTTATTTCTGGTGTCCTTCTTTGCTTGCGTATTGGACTAGTTGTCCTGATACTTCCCATATTTTCTCTATACTTTGTTCTATGGGTTGGGGCCGCCCTTTCTCGGCTTTTGTTGTGAGGGGTTCCCAGGTCCAAATTGTCACGTCTTTTGTTTGAGATTCTGCTCGATTTTGACGGCATATCGGTAGGTCGTGCCCAAGGATGAGATGTCCAGAAATTCCATTTCAGTATGGATGTATCTATGTAGAGAACCACGATACTTGAGCACCAGATGTCGCTTCGAATATTTGATACCCAGCTTGGTGCGCTAGGTATGGAAGATATTTGTGAAATCATGCACTGCTTGGTCTCTTTCTTACCACAGTGTGGTCCATTTGGTATACAGTTCATCATAACTTCCGACGGGGTAGTATTGTTCCTTAATAGCATCCTTCAAGGATTCCCAGGTGGTCGTGACTGAAAATAATGAAGTTTCCTCTGTTTCCTTTTTCTCATAGAAATTTTCCCACCAATCTTTGACATGGGGAACGACTTTGAGGAGCACAAAAGTAATCTTTTCTCTATTCGAAAAGTTATGGACAGAAAAATACCCTTATAGTAGATTCAACTACTTTTCTACAACATCTGCGTCTATCCGACCTTCAAATATAGGAATATCGAATTTTATTTTTACCTTGAAGGGGGCGACACCTCCGTTCGAAGAAGATGTGTCGCTTGTTGGTATCCACCGAAGGATTTGTGCGAAACTATCCATCGTCTCGTTCCTTTGTTGCATGAGGGATTCCTCAATCAACAGTTTGAAACGATCTCTTGTCCCGTCAACTTTATTTTCTCCTTCCATGATAGGTCGCTTGGGCATGCGAGATCTTCTATCCTCAAGAGAAACAAGCTCGAGACCCAACTCTTTGTACTCCGACCTCATTGGGGACATGCATTAAGACAACAAGGAGCAGACCCCTCTGATACCATTGATCCAGATTTTATGAGAAGAACAAAATGGATATAGATTATTAACAGGTTCTTAACAAAAAATAACAGAGATACAGTAAAACTATTTTTCTATTCAATAATGAAATAAATTGAAACTGTAAAATGCAGCGAAAATAAGCTTGTTGGAATGGTGGCGGGTTATCTCTGAGAATAGATGTGACGGTTGTGCACATTCGCAAGAAGAAGATTAAAATGAGGCTTTGAAGGCCTTTTTACAATAAAAAAGAATGCCAAAAACCCTATAAATCCAAAAACCTAACCCTAGGAGATGAAGTGCCAAGAGTCGTGTGGGCCCTGTTTGGGTAAGTTAGTACATCAACTTCCTGGGGTCGTAACTTTTGCATACGATCTCTGTTTTAGGCGTGTGATAGCACATTGGAAAGGTATCATTGAGGAGATTCATTTTTGGGGCTCAATAATGCCTTCAACTATCATTGAGGAACTCGATCCCGAAAAACCTTCATTTAGGCCCTCAAAATGGCCCCGGAAGTTAAAATTGCTAAAAATAGTAAATTGTCAAATTTGTCAGAAAACTATTTTGAGCCTGTTGGAAAAGGTGGGTGGCCACCGATATCCATCTGGATCACTTTCGTATGCATAGGGTCGCCGCTCGTGGGATTTTTCATGTTCATAAAAGTCTCACACACTGACTCTAGCGAACTAGTGGTATAAAAACCCATGCCTTCTAGGAGGCGACTCCACACTTTCAAGAGAAAGACCAAGGGTCCTTCCTGACCAACGGAGAAGTCGTTCAACCACCCTAAATCAATGATCCAAAAGTGGTAATACTTAAACAACCTAATTCCAACTATACAAAGTAGAACTCCAATAAAAATCCATAAGAGAAACATCGCAAGAAAACAACTTTTCCAAATCTTCAGCCTAGATGGATGAGATCTTGAGTCCAAAGCAGTGAAAAAGTGGAAAGGGACCTTCCGGATGAAGGCACAAGTTGATTAAGTTTCATGGACCAATGAACGAAGAAGTGAGAAGCAGTTATCCTGACCTCCACTAACTAGCCTTATCCGGTGCAAGTACCCATGCTTCGTGGGGCACCCTCCAATAGTACTGAAAAGTGTGATACAGAATCTTCCCCAGGTACCACGACAAACCCCCGCAGTCACCTCTGAGATCCCTAGGAAAATAAACTAAGGTTATCAACTCATATTAGCATCTGGGGGGTACAGTCAACAGTCGGGATCGAACGTATGGGTAGGGTAACAAATCCCGAAGCTTCAAAAGCACCGCCTCTCACGAAGGTAAAGGAACTAGAGAAACCCCCAATATATGATATTTCCACTACGCTCAGTTAATATTCATAGGGGTATCTCCTCGACACTCCTTTATGTGACCTGGTATTTAGCTCTTGTTTTAGAGGAGTCTCTCAGCTATACTTATATGAAAATTGGATTTGAGACTCTCCCTAGATCAGACTCCTACGCTTTTTATGTGGCCTTAGAGAAATTAATAGTCCAAGCTAAACCAAGGCCCTAACCCTAAACTTGTTTGCGAACCCTAGAAACAAATTCTAGTGCATTTTAAGTTTAGCGTTCATTTTAGTGGTTGGTTTTACTCAAAGGGTATGGAAGTGCAACTGATGTTGTTTGATACTTTTGCAAAAATGAAACTTATAAGAACACTGACAAAGAAAACTTTACACTATTTTTTCAAATGAAAAAGAGATTCAAAAAGAAAATGAACAATCCTTCAAACCTTTAAATGCAAATTTCTTCTTTTCGATGCTGTTGAAATTAGTGTAGCTGCAAGACCATTCTCCAGGAGGATGGCATAATACCCTAGCTGAGATATAGGGCCCCCAGTACACTCTTGGAGTTCTTGGTTTGGGACCAAGTAGTTTGAGCCATGGAAAAAGACCCTAGTGTGAGCCCCAGTGTATTAATTGGATTCTTGATCAAGGACCAAGCAGTAAGTCCCTAGATGTGTTGTAGGGCCCCTATATGTGTTCCAGGGAATCCTTTCTTGGTATTTGGATTGATCCTTGGATGTGTTCTTTGGTAGTTGATGGTGTAAGTCCCTAGATGTGTTTTAGGGCCCCAGGATGTGTTCCAAGGAATCCTTGATTAAACGCTTGGGTTGATCCTTGGTATTGTACCTTGGTGGAAAAAAGACCCTAGATGTGTTCTAGGGCCCCCAGATGTGTTCTGGGGTACCCTAGTCTTGGACTAGGTAATTCTTGGTTGTGTACCAAGATGTGATGTGTTATATTCATCCTCTCTCCCAGGATGGTCCATGAGACCTAGGAGTAGCCACGAAGATGGACATGACCACATCATGAATGTTTCCTCTTATGGAATGATGATAAAAGTTTATAAGCTACCATGAGACTTGTGTGAACATGTTTTTCCATTAAAGAGGACCCCTTGACTTTATCTTGAATTTCCCCCTTTCTTGGTTTTGTTTCCCTTCTTGTTTGATGTGGTATTGGGTTTTTATAAGTCACTTTGACTTATTTGACTTTTAATTAATATTTTATTAATTAAAATGTCATTTATTTAATTTAACCCTAACCCTCTTCTAAAACTATAAAAAGGAACCTACCCTCCCTCATTCTTACACTCACACATATCTCTCTCTCCTCTCCTTTGCTTGAGCTTGTTGTGGCTGCCTCAATCCTTCTTGGTGCAACCTCCTTGGTTTCTTTTGTTGGCTGGGAATATCTGTTGGTGTGTTTACTGAGCTAGGGTACCGTAGACCTCTCCTTCTACTGAGATAGTCAGAGCGGACCTCTCCTATGTGTGTACCTTTCCTTGACTTCCTATTGGAGCCGCAGACCTCCTGTTGTGGGTGTCATGACCTTCTTTTGGCCTCACCGTGAGTTGATGTTGTGTGTATTGAGGGTACAATGGCCTCCATTTCCCTTCTACCTGTTCTTGTTTTTTGTATTGAGGGTGCCACTGCCTCCTAGGAAGCCTTTGGATCCTCCTCCTTGATTGTTGGTGCTTTCTCTTTGTTGTTCCTGTTGATGGTGCCTTTCATGCCTTGAAGGGTTTATTGGCTATATCATTCCAGCTCAGCTTGGACAATGTTTGGATGAGTTGTTTTATCTTTGTTTCAGCCTCCTTTTTGTCCTAGAGTCCTAGTTGGCAAGACAGTCCACTCAAGATCTTGGTGGAGGTCAAACCCTTTTGGGTTTTTGGCCCATGATCTTTAAAATGAATTTCTGAGCATATTAAAGAGAACATCATTCAACATCATGTACATTTTGATTGTTCTATAAAGGAAAAAATTCAGATCTAATTCTTCTATGGTTTATATATGTCCAAAAATGTTATTTTCAGTTCTTGATCAGTTTTAGATCAAGCCTGTTCTCTTTCATATTCAGTCTTATATTTTTCAGTATATTATCTACTTCAGTTTTTGTTTTAAAAGGTGTTGATCTATTTGTATTGTAGAATTCTTTTTGAAAATTTATCTTTGTTTTCTTTTTCCCTAAAATCTAACAGATGCAAGATGACAACGCAACCTTTTGAGAAAATAAAAAGAAGAAAACAAAGGATGTTCTTTCTTATTTTTCTTTTGAAATGCTTTTAAGGTGAGAAGTAAACAAAATCCTAGGCTAACAACTTTTTATTTTTCAAATAACAATGCAAAGAAAGAAAGAGACTTAGCTAACAGAAAAACTAGGTTATTTTTGTTTTCTTTCTATCAAAGAAAAGCTAACAACAGATGATAAAACAAACTACATTATACATGATTGTTTTCTTTCATTTCACTTTAAAATACAAACCAAAAGTAATCCAAGAGCACTGGGAAACTAAGAGAAAGATCTTTTTAATCAAAGTAAGAGTTTTCTTATACTGTAACCAACAATCCGGAGCATCAACGAACTCAGGGGGCTCAGTAAATATTGAAAAACCAACTAAGACCAGTCAACTCTGAGCAAAAGACTCAAAATTTCAAGTTGAATACACAAGTTCACGACTATGTTAACTACAACACGAGGATATTTGTGGGTCATAGAAGTGCAAAATGTGGATGTCTACACCTTACAGAAGGACAAAGCTCAGATAAGTTAGTTACACTTGAAAAATAAAAGTCAACCTAGAAGAGGGGATTACAAAACTTTTGGAAAAGTTTTGAAATCATGAAAACTATGACAGTAAAGTCCAAAAATGGGAAAAACCGTGAAAACCCTAAGACAACAAAAGAAACCCTAGAATTGACCCAAACTAGGAGAGTCCCCAGTATGGTCGCCAATTATGTTTAAGGGATTTTTCCCCTATTACCTTGGGTCAAGTCACAATAGAGAAAGAACGAATTCAAAATACAAAACCAATCCCCATCTATATCAACGCATAAAAGAAATAACTACTTACATAATGAGAGAGAGAGAGAGAGGCATCACACCTTGAATCCTTCATTCGATGCCAATCCTTGCTCTCGCTTCTTGAAGCGCTCCTGATCTCTACTGAAACTAGCATGTAATAGGAAACCAAGAATAGGTTTCTACAAGGTAGTTATACATTATGTTGTCGCAAGAGTTAGTTCTAGGCTGTAATAGAGCCAAACCTTAGCACATTTTAAATGAAATAAATTTTGTCACTCGGACTTGACTTAGGTTGCATGCAAGTAAATTATGAGATAACCTCGAACCACTTTTGATTGGAAACTGCCCCTTCCAAACTGACAGGGATCTCTCGAAAATATGTCACAATAGGATATTCAATAAGCTTAACAGTGGGAAGATCTGTGGGTAACAGAAAGTTTTGGGTTTTTAGAGTTGGTGGGTTGGACCAGGAGGTAGTCCATTGGGAATGGAGTCAAATGATCAAGAAAATAATAAGAGTGTTTCGGCAATGGAAATCCATGGAACAGAGGCGAGGTAGAAGCTAAATACAGAGAGAAGGATTTATAAAAGTATGGCAGCAGAATAGGGAGAAACATATCAAAATGCAAGGAGAACTTAGCAATGAGTGAATTCGAAGCATAAATCAGTGGAAAGAGATGGTTGGGACAAAGAATCTATCCAAGGATGAATTCTGAACCTTCAGATCTCTACAAGAAACAACCTATAACATGTCCTGCAATAGAGCATCTAACAAACGAATGAATTCCATTACAAACACAGTCACAAATCGGGAAGAAAATGGAAATAAAACCAAGTGAAATGATGCAAGAATGAAGCAATAAGACATTCTCTGCAAACAAAAACACAAGAATCTCTGTTGTAGATTAAAAATGGCTCTGCAGTCTTTTATTTAAACAGGAAAACAAATGATGCAACCCAAGAGTACTACTCATGTGTGTCTTGTTCCCCCTCTTCTCTCTCAAAGAGATATATAATATATAATCCTTCAGCGTATCACAGAGGAGAAACAACGTCAAAACTGACTAAGAAACGAACTGACAATTATTTAACTGAAATCTGGGTGTGTTCCTACATTTATGGGTCATGTCTACAGAGACATCTTGCGGGGAACTTTTTCCTACCTTCCCGAGATCTAAATTAAGATCTGAATATACCATTAGAAATATTAGGATCTGTAGATGTCAATCGACTATTCAAATGTGTACAACGACCTCTCCAAGGTTAAGAAAAGTGATTTTTCCCACAGGCAATATTTTTGGAAAACATGTGATTTCGGTGGCTAACATGCCGAAAACAGGGGTATCTTAGCCACCGAAAGTCTTGGCTTTCGGCAGCTAACAGTGCAATTTCAGAGCGTTGTAAGCCACCGAAAGTCCCTAAACCCCGATTTCGGCTTTCGGGTTTCGTGGAAATGGAGTAATGGTCAAAATCTTTATGTCGGCCAAACCCCTGACTGTCGAAAACCCGAAATGGTGAGGTGGCACTTATGTAAAACCTTATTATAGCGATTTTATTGTCGTTTATTGATTTCGGCTTTCACCTAAGCTACCGAAAGCAAAAAATTCAATATTTGTTCCAACACATTCAAATAACATGTATCATGTGCATAGATTCAAAGATATATAGGAAATACATTGGCATATGACATCACAATGAACCAACAAACACACAATAGGTGGGAAAAAGAACTCTTCTATTGACAACAATGTGAGAAATGTAGTTACAACTTTATTCAACCTTCGGTATTAGTTCAGAGCCAACTGCCCTCGGTTCCTCCAAATACCTTCAAGCATCAACTCAGCGTGGAGGCTCTTCCTTGGATAACTCAAAAAGGATAGGAACACACCCTGTAGTTATAAAGAAAATGAAGGAACACTGGAAAAGGATTTTCCAAGTATGGAATGCTACTTAGAGAATGAAGGGGTACAGGGAAGCTTGCTTAATTTTTCCAGCATGATCTTGCACCTTAGTTCTTCCTCCTCATCCATGCCCCTAATGGTGCATTTATACCATCCTTGAGAGGTTAAGGAGGTTGAAATTCGTTTGGTACAGGCTTAGGGAAGTTGGAAAACGAGCCCAACCGAAATCCCCCCCCGAAAATGTGGAATTATTTTATTTTTCACATTTTTTGAGGGCATTTGTGGGTTGAAAGCTAGCAAGGCATGGATGTCTACATGTTGCACAAAGGAAACTCGCGGATATAAGCAAAAGTCATGTTTTTAAGTAACTTTGATGGGAGAAGTTGGGATTTTGATTAGCAAGCTAGGGAAAAGGGTTGGGCCATGTCACAAATGCATAGATGTGGAAATTTGTGCTATAACACTTACAGAGTTGTTTTGTCTCTGATGATGGGTGGAGTTTCCACTCGAAACATTGGATGTTTTGAAAACTCACACATAGTTAAATCTCCAGAAGATGCATGCACTATTATGGCTAACTATGAAAACCGACACACTAAAATGGTATTGAAACCAAACTAGAACATGTATAACCAACCAGTCATATCAATTTTGGGAGGTTTTTGGTTGGAACTGGCATCCCAAACTAAAAAAAAATCAGTTTTGGTCTGAATTAGTCCTAAATCAGTCAAAATTGATCAAAATCAATTGTTCAAGAAAAAAACAATCTAAATAAGCAGGTTGAACCAAGTTTGTACAAATGTGCCTCCTATCCCAAAGAAACCAAAAAAATAACTTAAAACCCTATAACTACCCCAAAACCTAATTTTGATCTATTTAATGATGCCCCCCTCCTATCACAAATGGACTTATCCTTGATGAATTGTAGTCACTTCCACTACTACAAGATACAAATATTGGTGTTGGACCTTCAAGGGTATTGAGTCAAAGATGTCCAACATATCCTTGCAGAGACTATAGAGGATCTAGATTTGGATGATTATGTGGTTTGATTTGATTGTAGTATGAGTGTTTTGAGACTCTTCAAGCCATTTAGAGCCTTGATGTTAATGTATTTTGACCATATATGTATTGCACTCAATGCCATTTTGTTATATTCACCCTTACAACGCTATATACATGATAAATCTTTTCATATTTGGTGTCTAATGATTGAAATTTACATGGATGTACATGATATATTTTTTAATCAAATTTTGAATATTTTATGTTACTTTGGTCGACTGATTCTGTGTCTGAATTTTTTACTAGTTTTGGATCGGTTCAAGTTTTTAGGGTTGAGTGGTTTAGTTTTGATAGCATTGGCACCAACAATACCTCCCAAATCAACTGTCTTGAAACAAAGTTATAAACTCTAAAGCTTGGTGACTTCAAAAAGCGGGAAGTTCACCAAATGGATGTGAAAAGCACATTTCTTCATGGAGATCTACAAGAAGAAATTGGCATGGAACAACCTCCCACATTTACAAAAAGAGGGTTCTACTTCCTTTGTGTGAAAATTTAAGAAGTCCCTCTTTGGCCTCAAACAAGCTCTATGAGCTTGGTATGAGAAGATTCACAACTACTTTATCTCATTTAATTTTCACCAACATGAGGGGGCTATGACCTCTATGTTTGGCAACAAGATGTTCACACAACTCATTGAATCACTTTGCAATGCTATTATAATCAATGCAATGGTGATAAAATGTTTAATAAGATTCCAAAGTTCTGCAAAGTTTTGGGTGATGAGTCTTGTTCCATTTTGAGTGATATGTGCCCTAAAACAAAACTCAAACATGGCATGACATGCAAATGAGAAGTTTACCCTAATCATGAATCTTAAGAAATCCATTGCAACAAGGGATAAGGATAAGATTCATGTTCTTGATACCAAAACTCAAGTATACTCACTAGAGATATTGAATGGACTTCAAGATCTACCATCAAGGGGGTATTGGTCATTATCTCTCCTAAAAGTCATGCAGTCAACCTTAAGGGGGATGTTTATATATATACAACCTGAGTGGGCCTAATGGTTAAGAACATGTGTTTCCTCTTAAACGGTCACAAGTTCAAATCTAGAGGGGGGTAGGGTATGTATACCTCTGCAGACTTTAGCAGTCAAATCATTGCACGAGGGGGGTCCCTTGTCCCACAAACAAGGGGGGCGCATACACCAATTTGGTGTCTAGCTTGGTCGTGACCTTAAAATTAGATTATTATTATTATTATTACTATTATTATTATTGTTATTGTTATTGTTATTATATTATTGAATTAATTCCCTTTAGTAAGCCACTTCCATGTTTTAATAATAAAGTCTGATTTTGTTTTATTTTTTGGTAGACGTCTCACTATTCATGATATGTTGCATCCATATGTAATGTATTTATACATTGCATCATTCATTGTATGAGATATTCAGTTACATAATCATCTTTATAAAAGGTTTATCATGTCTATAGGCACTTCTCAAATACTTGGCTTTCTTGTTCAATATTTAGTTGTTGATTTGATTTGAGTCTTGTCACTATTGTTCCTCAAGAGGATATGATTTGAAACCTTATATTGACATTATCCCAATACCCCTCTCCCCTACGCTCCAACACATCATTCAATGCCCTCCTTTTAATTCATAAAAACTATCTTTAAAAGAAGAAGCATTGCATCAAGGAATTGTCGACACCTACATTGAAGAAAATGACCATGAGTGGTTCTTTTTCTTTGTCTAAACTAGAGCTTTTCCCTAGCCACCATGACATCCTCCCATCACTATGTGAGTCTATCCGTCTTCTTTGTTTGGTTTCTTGCAAAAACGATGGAAGCCCTTGCAAATATGAGTTTCGTGTGACCTCCTTCTAAGCTACTTCAACTTGGCAACTCTCTAAAAGGAACATTTGTTCCCTGTTAAGCCTTAATATTGGCTCATTACCCGCTAATTGGGGCATATTACATTAGTAATGTTATTTTATTTATGTCGTCTTTATTCATTTAGTTGTAATTATACCTCCTAGTCTCCTATATATACCAATGAGACATTTTCATTTGGAATCATCTTGTACTTGAACATTTATGTGGGGTAAAAGGAGATTGCCCCCTCGAAGAGGCTTATTATTTGAAATTATCTATTTTTCAAGGCGTTGAGTACTTATTCTGAGGTTTTTATATGCTATATTAATATTTGATTCTTAACATATGGTATCAGAGCTCAAGGTCTTGGGGTTTCACTGCTACATCTGAGACACCTTGTCATTTTCGCTATAACTGTTTTTCTACAACGTTTCAGAAGGAACGGCTTGGAGGATGTTTAGTAGACGGATCAAGGTACGTTGGTTTAAAATTTAAGCTCCTGAGGCCGTATATTTTCAGAGATACATCATGTGCAAGATAGGGTTCTGGAATCATCCTGAACTGAGTCATTGCGACATTTTCGCTATAAAAAAAATTTTGTAATGTTTCAGACTCTGAAATCCGGAGGCTATTTATAGAAATTAGTAAGGTATCTATGGTAAAAAGTTCAGCTTCTGGGTCATCTTACATTTGTATATACACTCTGTGGAAGATAGGGTATCTGACTAGTCCTATTGACTAGTCTCAAGAAGGTATTTCAGGTAAAACAATCATAACTTCTTCCTAGAGTATCCAAATTGAGTGAGACTAGTTTCATTGGATAGTGGACAATCTGTAGTATTTCTGGTAAGCGTTTCAGAATTTTATATCAATTATTTTGTGCGGGGAAAGCTATACAAGTGAAATCTCCTAGAAAGGAAAAAAATGAACAAGTTGTGGGGAAGTTACCATAAATTCCACTTGGCACATCCAATTTTCATAAAAGAAATTTTCATACCCAGAAGGGCTGAAACTTGGGAGATACAACAGAAGAAAGAATGTCTAGCAGAACCACCTCAAAATCAAGGTTCAAAAGTGATATTTGGCCAACGTGCCACCCAAAAAGGGAACTTTACACCAAATAAGCCTCTAGACAATCCTGCTTGGACTCTTGATGAAGGTGAAGAAATGCGTAGAGACAAATGATTTACAAAAGAAGATAGTAACAAAAGATGAACTACAAGAGATGGAAGCTAAGTTGGAGGCAAAGATGGATTGTTTAAAAGAGGAGGTCATGGAAGTATTGAAAAATTTTGTAACAGAGAAGACATCTGAAAGTGAAAATGCATCCCATGAAATTCATGATGAGGACACAAGGAAAGTGAATCAAGAATGGAGAAACTCCAACTTTGGGTTGAAGACCAACCACGTTCCTAAGATCGATATGAAGAAGTTTGATGGAAAGGACCCAATCACATGGATACTTCAGATGGAGCAATTATTTGATCTACGTAATGTGCCACATACATAAAAGGTATGAATTGATTCTTTATATTTAGAACCCAATCAATTTGTATGGTATCGATGGCTTTGTTCTCGCAAATCACTTGTCACTTGTAAAATTTTCACGGAAGAAATGATAGCACACTATGAGAATACAAGGAGCAATACCTTCTTTAGCCAATTGATAAATCTCAAACAAAAGGGTTCAGTTACCGAGCACATTGAGAACTTCCAAAGATTGA
Organism: Picea engelmannii; assembly: GCA_009831015.1. Taxonomy (NCBI): domain Eukaryota; kingdom Viridiplantae; phylum Streptophyta; class Pinopsida; order Pinales; family Pinaceae; genus Picea; species Picea engelmannii. The sequence goes on along the minus strand of ML782859.1, from coordinate 413,721 downwards.
ATATAAAGGTAACAGATATTCCAGATGAGCACTTGATTGATGTATTCATAGGAACTTTAAAGGATAACATTCAACATGAGGTTCGCCTTTGGGAACCCAAATCATTGGAGAATGCATTTAAGGTGGCAAGAAATGTTGAAAGTAAAAATATGGCTATGGCTACTAGAAGGACCAATCCTAACATCTATAGAGAGAACAATGTTCCTTCTAAAACACCTCAACCTACAATGTTGACACCTCAACAATTGGAAGAAAGAAAAGAAAAAGGTTTATTCTTTAATTGTGACAGCAAGTACAGTAAGGGACATAAGTGTGGTGAGAAGAAATTAGTCTACATAGGTTGTGAAGAGGAAGAAGAACAAGGACAAGAACCATCTCAAGATGAAAATGTAGAAGCAATTTCGTTTGAAGATTTGGCTCCCACGATATCGCGTAATGCATTGGTTGGAATTAGCACTCCTCAAACCCTCAAGATCGAATGATACATCAAAAAGAATAAGGTAATAGTCCTAATTGATTCTGGCAGTACTCATAATTTCATTCACTATAAATTAGCCAAAGCTCTCAATTGTTTTCTATATCCAGCGCCAGAGTTTCAAGTAATGATTGCAGATGGAGGAACTATCAATTGCTCAGGAAAATGCAATAAGATCAATCTTACTATGGGGAATATGTAATGAATAGTCCAATGATTGCTATACCCATGGGTGGTGTGGATGTTGTACTAGGA
>ML782859.1:339355-378232 GCA_009831015.1 Picea engelmannii | reverse complement strand
TAGTATTGGTCTTCTTCAATTCTTCCAATACTAGCATCTTGATTAAACCAGAGTGAAAAACACTGGTATCCACTTGCTTAGATTTATCTTGGACCCTATCTGACATCTTTCCAATACTCCTGAAAAGATAAAAGGGGAGGTTCATGGACTCTTTCCTAGTAAAATGTAGTAGCAATATGATATGGTATTAATAAACCATATTGAACCTTCATTCACAAGTGAAGTACCTTTGAATAACTCTGAGCATTTTGTCAAAATAATATAGCATTTAACTTCTTGGCACTCCCTTGGATAGGTTTTCTCCTTGAAATTCAGGTTTTAGGAATTCCTTGGAAAAAGTAGAATTCAAAGACATTGCTTTAAACCATTTTTCACCACAAGAAAGTATCTTTGTGGCTATAGAAATAAATTTCTCTGAGACTTCAAACTCCAATGTCCCCACCTTAGTCTTTTTCCCACTGAAATTGAGTGCAAACTGTTTAGCAACCTCATGATGTCTTCTTTGCTTTTTTTTCACAAAAAAAATAGGCAACCCACTCTCTGAAATGCTTCCTTGAAAAATGGTTCGGAATTTATAAGATGCATGTCATGTGGCTCGACCCTGACAATTTATCCCCCTTTTTGAACTGTCTTTTCTTGTTGACTGTCCATGATAGTTGTTTTCAAAACCCCCTTTACCCTCTTATACCAATTGTTATCATATATATGATGAAAATAAGAAAATTAGGGGTTTTGATTTGATTTTTTACACAATTTAGGGTTTACTTGAATGAAATATTCATGAACAATAACAATGTAAAAAAATAATATGATAAGGCTGGAATCAGGAAAAAAGTGTAGCAATACTATGTAAAACAGAGGATTCACAATGCACAATTGAGTTTGTAGTGCACCATCTGAGTTTGTAGCGCACATTCTCAGACTAGGTTTTAATGAAAAAGGTTTGCAAAATTCCCAAGTCTGAAAAGGAAAATGACTTTGAAAAAGATAAAACCTTGGACCTGAGTTAAGCACAATCAAGGAGGGTTTGGTCAAGTGAGAAAACAGAGGGTTTACAATGCCTTAAATGCATACAATTTGTAGCACTAACAAGAAAATATAATGGATAAGGTCACTGTTGCAAGGAATGGCTACAAATTGATCTTATTGGTATAAAATAGGAAAATTGAATTTGCAAACGTTTAAGATACCAATATTGTAGATTTTTTTATCAATGCAAGGAGTTTGCAACACATATACTATGCAACAGTTTGCAGTGCATAGTAAAAAAGCACAACAACTAGAATCTAGTATAATAAACCTTCAGACAACACAAAATCATTGAATAGGGTACCTAATATATCTGAAGCTTCAATTCTTGTCTCATGATTTAAAATGACATTTTCCTAGAAGCACTCAATCCACCTTCATCTTCTACAGGCAGTTTGAAGAGCCATAATTCAAACCAATTGCCAACGCACTACATTCAAATCAATAGACCTGTTTCTTGAAACCGACCTGAATAACATGATGAATTAAAGGCATTGAAAACAATAAGATATCCATTGACATGTTTCCAAGGCATAATGATGTGTGATTAGTGCATGAGTTACTTTCTTGAGACGCTACGAACTTTCAGGTAAGTTTGCAGCAAGTCGACTTGACACTTGATTTGACCCTCAAACGGTTGAAAACATCATAAGGAAATTTTGTACACCCCCAATGAGACAAGACACATGATAATGATAAGTTTTAATACCAAGGGTGTGATCAATGTTTACCCTTATTTCCTTCATGATGATGAACAATATCATGACAGCAAGACTCTTACATGGACTAAGGTCAAATTTATTTGCTCATGAAAGAATCAAACATAATTTATTGACATAAGACATGACTCAAAACCTAAAAATAAAAGACCCTATGACTCAAACCTAGAAACTTAAAAAAATTGAACCCTACAAATCCTATGTGCTAACAGGTGGCCAAGAACTTTGAGATGTGGTTCCAAAACTCTAGCTACCCAAAATGGATTCTTGCATTTTTAGCCTATGTTTTCTTCAAAATTGACAAAAAAATGTGGCTATTCTTCCTGCATAGTTTCTTTAGGACCGTATCACATCCATTGAACCTTTACCAAACCGATAGGTTTGTTCCTGAGCACTTTGACTTTCCGGTCTAGGATGCGTATTGGTTCCACTCGGAAATCCCCTTCGTGCTCCACCAGGATCACAGTCCAATTAATTATGTGATTAGGGTCAGACACATATTTCTTTAATAATGACACATGAAATACATTATTCACTCTCATGGATGCACGAAATGCCAATATATATGCAATTGGGTCTATTTTTTCTAAGATCTCAAAAGGCCCACAATATCTTACTGCCAACTTTGGGAAGCAACCCAATTTTAGAGAACTTCATTTTGCTTTCACTTTTAGAAATACATGTTCACCCACTTTAAAATCTATGAAAACCATATTCTTGTTAGCATAACTTCCATGATTTCCCTGGGCATATTTTAAATTATGCTTGATCTTTGTCATTTGTTCTTCATTTCCTTCAACAAATCTATCCCAATGACAACTATGTATGTTGGGTTATTCTAGCTCACTAGTGTGTGACACTTCCGATCATACAATGCTTCAAATGGACTCATTTTTAATGAGGCTTGATACCCATTATTGTAAGCAAAGTCCACTAAGTAGATACAATCATCCCACATTGATGGTTGGTCCATAACATACATTCTAAGCATGTCTTCAATTATTTTGTTGGTCCTCTCTGTTTGCCCATCTGATTTTGGGTGATATGTTGTACTAATATTTAAACTTGTACCAAAGACCTTGAACAAACCCTTCCAAAAATTGGAGGTAAACTTTGGATCTCTATCTAAAATGATTGACTTGGGCATTCCGTGTAGCCTGACAACTTCTTTCATGTAGATCTCTACAATATTTGTTTCGTTGTGTGTATTCTTTACTAGAATAAAATGTGCAGCCTTGGTCAATTTGTCCACCACCACCATAATGAAATCATGTTGTTTCATTGTTCTGGGAAGCTTACCAATAAAATCCATTGTAACTACTTCCCACTTTCATTATAGAATGGGAAATGGATGCAATAGCCCCATTGGATGTCTATGTTTAGTATTCACCTTCTAGCACTCCAAGTACCTAGTTGTATAATTAGTCACTTATTTCTTCATCCCTGGCCAAAAGTATTGACTCCTCACAACTACAATGGATTTATGATATCCTGGATGCCCAACATATGGCACATTGTGAATTTCTCTTAGCACTATATTTTTTAGTGCTCTTGAATTTGGAACATATACATTGCATATGTACATGAGGATTCCATCCTCTTGTAGCTCATAATATTTAAAACTATTGTAAATTGTCTTGTTGTAATGTTTCTTTTATTTTCAAATAGTGTTGATTTGAATTTGCTACTTATAAAATTTTGTCTTTCAAATCAGAATTGTACATATTGATGGCTTCCATATGCATATCATGTGTTGTTAGGTTGAGTGCATGAGCCACCTGATTCTTTTTTCCTTTGATATGTTTAATTTCAAAGTCATATTCACTAAGAAATTCGAGCCATCTAGTTTGTCTGTCATTTAATGTTGGTTGTACAAACAAATGTTTTAGACCACAATGTTCTATCCTTAGCTCAAATCTTTTCCCTATGAGGCAATGTATCCACATTTTTAGCACATGAAAAATGGCTGCTAATTCTACATTATGGGTAGCATAATTCCTCTCGTGCTCTTTTAATTTCCTAGACTCATAGCATACCACATGATCCTTTTGAGTGAGGACTCCACTGAGCCCTTCCTTGTGTGCATTCGTGCACACAACAAAATCTTTATCTAGATCCAAAATATTTAAGATTGACACACTTCTCAAAATGTCTTTCAACTACTAAAAACTCTCTTCACACTCAGAAGTCCATTCAAATTTCACTCCCTTCTTTTGCAAAGAAAATTTTGGGCTTGCATGCAAGACCCATGAATGATCTGACCTCTATTACATTTATTGGTGCTAGCCATCCTCTAATGGCCTTTATCTTCTCAAGATCCACTACTATCCTATCCATTGAAATAATATTCCCCAAGTAATGAATCTTCTTTTGATAAAAGATGCACTTACTTAGCTTGGCATACAATTTGTGCTCTCTTAAAACTTGTAGCACCATTCTTAATTGTTTCTCATGTTATTCTTCTATTTTTTAGTAGATGAGTATATCATCTAGGAAAAAAATCACAAAATTGTTTAGATATTCCCTAAACACTCCATTCATTAGGCACATGAAAATAACTGGGGCATTTGATAACCCAAATGGCACTACTATAAATTCATAATGCCCATATCTTGTTCTAAACATTGTCTTGTTGATATCCTCTTCCTTTATCCTCACTTGATGATAAATTGACCTCAAGTCAATCTTGGAAAAGATTCTTGCACCTTTCAGCTAATCGAATAGATCATCAATCCTTGGCAAAGGATATTTGTTCTTTATAGTGACCTTATTCAACTGTCTAAAATTGATACACAACCTTAAGGCTCCATATTTCTTCTTCACAAAAAGCATTAGGGATCCCCAAGGTAACACGCTTGGGCGTATATACCCCCTTTTTAAATATTCTTCAAGTTGCATATGCAAATCTTTCAATTATGGCGTGCCCATTCTATAAGATGTCTTGGACAATAGGGAAGCTCCTGGAACCAAATCAATAGATAAATCAATGTCTCTCTTTGGTGGAATTCATGTGACTTCCCCAAAAACATCTTCAAAATCCCTCAATATCAGACGGTCTTCAATACTCAACATTCTATCTCTAGTTGCCTCCTCCATATTGGCTGCAAAAATATGACATCCCTTCATGAAACTCTTTTTCATTTGCATGATTGAAATTTCTCTAACAACTACCTCTTTTGGAATGCATTGAACCTTGCCTTGTTGTCCTACCTCATCAAGACAAGTGATTGTATTATTGAAATGGTCTAGGACATCATGGTGTTTTTCCAACCAATCCATGCCAATTAGATAGTCATATGAACCTAATGCTATGATGTTTACATCTACCTTTGTGCTGATTCCATTCATGTCTATTGGGAAATATTTAACCAGCTCACTAATTTTCCTCTTAGCCCTCATGGCTAACTGAACTGACCAAGACTTCTTATGCTTTCTCCTTTGTAAGTGAAATATTTCAACAATGTTAGAATTTATGTAACTATGGCTAGCTCCATAATCAATTAAAATTGCTATGGGATATTTATCAATCTTACCTTCCACTTCAATCATGGAGAATTGATATTTTTCTTTTTTGTTGCCCAAGGCTACTTAATTCATTTTCATGTTTCCTCCCACATATTTAACTATTTCATCCTCTTGAGTGTTGTGTACAGTCCTCATTCTTTCTCCTTTGTGAGGACCATCCTTATATAAGTGATCTCCATCACATCCCTGACACTTTACAGGCTACTGCCTAGGCCTTTTCCCAAATAAATCTTCCATCCTAGGCTCATTTTGGGTTGACTGCCCTTGTTGATTTACTTTAGAGTTATTTATGAAAAAAGGTTTCTTAAAACCTTTTTGCCTTTTCTCTTTCTTACCCTTCATCTTGTCATTCCAAGATTTTTGGAAAACTTGCCTCCGTCTGCTCTGCTCATAAAGATGTTTTTCTCTCCTTATGGCCTCCTCCAAAGTCCTAATGTTATCATAATGTATCTTGACATTGTGGAAGGAGGGTATCCCACTAAGAAACCTTTGGATTTTTACCTTCTCGTCCTTTATGAAGCCCACATACTTCAACAATTCAGATAATCTCTTCTCATATTCATCCACTGTCATGCTTCCCAACTTGAGTTCAAAGAACTCATTCATCTTCCTTTCATAGTAATGCTCGGACAAATATTTCTCTTGGAAATATCCTTTGAACTGCCTCCATGATACTTTATTCTCATCAAGGTGCTTGGTTTTCTTAAGTTGATCCCACCATATGGTTGTCTTTCCCTACAGGTGGTAGGTCACAATTATAGTTTCTACCCTTGAGGGGTAATCATGCAGCTGAAATTGTTTCTTCATTTCCAACAACCATGCCTCAACCTCTTCTCCCTTTCTATGCTCACCATTAAAAGTTGGTGGCTTGATTTTCCCAAGTTCACCTTGCAAAATATATGACTCGGGCCTTTTTCTCTGCCTCTTGACAGAAGACACACTTGGCCTTCTCCCTGGCCCTGAAATTGAACAAGCTCTACCAGTGGATTTAATTGGATAATGATGGCTCCTACTCATGGTTCTTGACTATCTATCATTCCCATGATCATCCCCTTTTCTATGGGATCTTGATGCTGCCACTTGTCTGGCACAACTAGATGTTTTATTTGTGTCAGAGTCTTTATTGGTTCATCTTTGCAACATATTCATACTCTAAAGTATCTCTTCCTGATATTTTATCATCCTTTAATTATCTACCCTATGCATCTTCACTTCTCTCTACAATCTTCTCATAGTGTCATCCAACTCCACAGGCTCCTCTCTGCCACTTCTTCCATTGGATTATGTCTCAACATTTCCCATGCTTCCACTGAGCCTTCTAAATTATTCCTCATAATCGTAAGACCTATTGGCACCCTCCATGATAGTGGTTCTCATACAAGAACCAAACTTCCCTCCTAAACCTCTTAATTCTACAAGAAAATGTGCATGCAATAAATTTTTGTTAGACAAAAATATATGTACACAGTTCTGGAAAAAGATTGAATACAATTTTTTCTCTTTAATGGACACCAATCATATTCTCCTGATTTGAATGAAAAAAATACTATCCCAATCTATTTTATAGGTGCACATGGTGATTATATTCTTCATTATCTTTCCATTGACTACTCATTTTCTCAAATATGAGCTCTGAGCATAAAGTTATGGGCAATTGAATATTTCCACCTTACCCCTCTTGTGCACCTTCTTTCCTAGTGCAAAATAATCTCAAACACCAACTTTGGCCACCTACATAGGTAAATTTGTTAGGAACAAAGGAACATTTTGTATGAGACACTAATAAAACTATTGATATTGAATTAATATCAACTCTTAGATTGTCAAATTGATTCCCCAGTAAAAATCTGCAGAAATCTGGAAATGCCAACTTTGTCCTTTTTGGATTTTCTCACAACTTGGCAATTTAAGCCCTGTTTAAGCATCCCTACTCCAAATCTTTTGGAATTTTGACAGAAGTCCAATTGAATATATTCATGCCTATTTTTTGAACAATATATCAATATTTCACCCTTATCTGGGCTCTGGGATGATAGTTATGGTATGTAGAAGTTTTGATTGTTTTCCCATTTTTAGCCTTGTATGCTATATGAGTCTTCTCTCTTGCCCTGTATAGTTTCAAGTACCTATCTTCCACGTCTATATCCATGGATGTATTATATGGTCCATGAGCTTTCCATAGACTACTATGTGCCAAAAAATGACTTCTGACCAAGGAGTTATGCCTTCTAGAAGTAAAATGGTACCAAATTATATACTACATTGTTTTAGTTGTAACTTTCTCACATGAGCTCTGATTTGCGCTTGGAATAGATCGTTGGAAAGCTCTTAATGAGTTATTTCATTTAATAAATAGAAATATGGGTATCAAACATATGTACAATTTTGTAAAATTCGAACCTATGAAAAATGTTGTTTATGCCCTCAAAATGCCACCACAAGTTGAAGACCTTCAAAAACTGAAAAATTCTTAGGGAAAATCACTGGTTGACTCTATAGCAGTGTGTCAAATTGAACCCGCAAGCCTATAAAAATTATCTTCGTGGAATTTTCCTCGAGAATCTCAACTTTCCATGTATCTTGACTTCTCCAAAGCCTGTAAGTTTGTTGGAAACACCCTTCACAGAATTTTCCTTGGTGGATGACAAGCTAACACCTTATTACGCTTTTCCTACGACCCCCAGACCGCAAGAATATCAGGATTAGCTTTGAATTCTTCCTCTTCAGAAATTTCAAGTTACATGTTTTATATTTTTTTCTGTGACCCATGACTCGCAAGCCTATCAGACTCAACCTTCGCGGCCTTTTCCCCGTGAACTCCTCCCGTGAGACTCCTCCTTTCAAACGTCTTCCCGCAATCTTCTCCCCTTGAGCCTTCTCCTGTGGAATTCCTCCCATGAAATTTCTCCCATGAACCTTCTCCCACAGTCTTTCTCTTGCAGAATTCCTCTTATGGACCTTTTCCCATGGACTTCCTCCCATGGAACTTCTCCCACAGACCTTCTCCAACCAACTTCCTCCCATGAACTTTCTCCTGTGGACTTATTATTGCAATATTTTTCACATGACCTTTTCTCCATGATCTTGTCACATTGCATGCAATTAATATTTTTCCACAAGACTTTTCCCTCCTGCGAGCTTGTCCTCAAGACCTGACCATCATAACTGATGATCCCCAATCAATAGTCAAGATTTAATCTTGTTGTCCAATGAAAAATCATGATTACCCCTGAAACTTAGCCCAATTTGGCACTAATCTTAGAGCTTCCACCATAGAAACCTTCCATGAGTAAAATTACACCATGGCATCCACATTGGCACTGCCATTCCACCACCACATCATCACTATACAAAAGTTTCCAAAAATTATGAAAATTATAAATTTTGAAAGTTTTATAATTTTCTGAAAATTTTCCCTTTGGTGAGCTTGGAAGTTTTTACTTGTTCCAGAATGAATAGTGTCCATCAATTCCCAATGTTGGAATGATCTGGTCCGTCAATTCCCAACTCTCGAGTCACCATTAAAACATGAATTTCGACATCCTAGGCCAAAATTAACTCTACAACTTGTACATTTACGTCATTAATCCTCTCTTCCATTGTTTCGAGGTGAATTAAGCTCGATTCTGCTCACAAATTTGGGTATTCCACTCTTTTTTCACAATATTCCCCAAATCTGTCACATATGAAACTATGCAACAATGAATTTCCATTGAATTTGCACAAGTCTTGGCCCATATAGGCTCGGTGTTGAACGTTCTTATTTGATACCAATATGTAACGTACCCCAACCCAGCTAAGGCCCATTACTTGCAAAATTACACTTGAAATAAAAAATTTATGCTAACTAATCCTATAGCTTACAAGTTACATGAATACACACAAATTTAACCACTTTGTTATAATTAACTTAAATGCAACTACAACATGTTGAAATAAACATGAATGTAGCTAATTAACTTCATTCAACATCCTATAAAACCATCGTCATATATTGAATTAATACACATCAGAATAAACTATAAATGTAACACATAACAAGATAAACACTTATCTTTTCAAAACAATTGTGCAACTAACTGCTTGGGATGGACATTCCACCCAACCATAGACCTACTATTCTAGTTTTCAAAAAAAAGTCACCCCCGATATGGGGCTAGGAATCCATAAAAGAGGGTGTCTCTGATTGTCCACTTATAGCTCAGATATTCCCACAACCCATTGACATTCTCCTACAACTATCATGATTTCCACCTGCTCTCTTCCTCTTGACCTGCCCAACCCAAGGAATGTACCCCTTCACCGCTTTCAATCCATTAGACGTCCCATTCATTTAACAGGGTCTCTCTATCACATGTATATCAGAAACTCACTAATGGGAACTCAATGGAACTCACTGCTAGAAAAAAATACCAGAAAACAACAACAACAAGATTGCTACTCTAGTGCAACTCATACATAATTTGACTATTCAGGCCTAACAAATTGATTCTTCAGTCATTAGCTCCAAAAATGCTCCAAAATTTTCCTTCCATTGTTACTTCATCTCCATAGCACTTATTTTCCTCATTCTCCCATGATGCTCATGCAAAAACGTGACTGCAAAAAATACCCCTATCTGGCCATACAAATTTCCTCTCTTTTCTTATTTATTTAACTCACACTCATCCCCAAATTGATTATACTCAACCCCATGCTCCCAATAACTATGGTATGTGACTTTTTACAGACACCCTCTTACATGTATTCAATGATTGGGCTCTCATATACACAAACAAGAAATAGAAGTTTTGTACACAATGATAATAAGATTTAAGAATGTGGGTTTGGATTAATACCCATAAATAATTCCCCCCTTGGACCCCTCTTAGACACTCCCTTCTCTTGTGGAAATCTCAACCCCAATCTCTATCCATGTCCCCTAACAACTCACATCACATTTTATTTATTAAAATTCAGAAAATAAAATTCACATATTACATCTCTTGGCCATAGCCACATTCATTTCTACAATATGGATTAATTAAACTGGGGATTATGGTGGGGATGTTACATCTCTCTCCTTAAGTGATTTTTTTAAAGATATACCCAACTTTATCTCTTGCACAAAATCAAGGATTTGTGCATTCTTAATCATGCCCGACGTTATTCTTATGTTTATTCTTATACAAAGTTTCTTGAATGTAATCATGAATATTTTAGATGATGTGCCTATCACATTATACAATGCATGTATATAGTTGTGTTGCACAAATAGAATGTTGGTGTCCTTTGTCTTCAAGTGTATATGATTGAAACTTGAAACATTTGTATAATGGTGCAATCTATTACCTATGTTTTTCCATGTGTTTGGGAATGGAAATCTTTGCTCCTCTTCACCCTCAATGTACATCAATCCCCACAACACTTGCAAAAGGGTCGTTTAAAATCTAACATGGAACTATTTAAAAAAAATGGAAATGTGTCATCTCTCTTCTCAATACCCTGATAATGTCATCCAGTAACATATCAATCAAGATGAAATTCTCGTTAATTAACATTGAACCAAGTCTCGCCAAACCACAATTTGTATATATTGATTGATATCCACTAGACATATAATTGATATAGTTGAGAAATAATGAATGATATAATATCAATCCATGCATGATAACATTTTTTTCCATGTCATAAAAAAATGTGGTGAAGAGAAATGACCAACTTCATCAAAATAAAAGATGAGATGCTAGCTAATCATGATCCATGTAAGATCACACATAATCATGATAGCATGTAACACATATCTTGAAAAATATACTACCATGATATATGTCATTCAAGAAATATCATGGGATGGAGGTAAAACTTTATTATCAACTTTGACTAACATTGGTTAAAACTCAACCAATATTTTACACTATGTCGATTGATATTATGAAAAATACCTATTTCACTAGATTGATCAAAATTTATATGACTTCAAACAATATAGTATATTGAATATCGATTATATATAGATGGTTTGACTTTTTATGTCATTTTATGGATGTCGATATTGATATTAGTTAATATTGTGTGTGATGATATGGGTTACTATACTGTGAACACACAATAAATACATGGGAAAAGTCATGGTCATTTTAGGATTACATTGATCCCCCTCTAAGGGGGCTTGCATTTGACTCCTTTCAAGTGAATATTTTAGCTCAAAGATGGGAAGAAATATTTGTGGTGTCCCCAAAGATATTGCATCTATGAAATCCAAAATCCATCACTTTCTAAACTTACATGAAAGAAAATTATGTTTTTGAGTTTGTGAAGGAGGTTAGACAAGGTTCCAATAGATTTGATACTAAACATAAAAATGTTTTTCTTTGCTCAATTTTGTCAAGGAGGTTAGAGAAGGTTTCAATGGAATTGCCACCAAACATTAAAAAATATTGTTGAGTACAATAGAATACCTTTCAAACGAAGCAAACTATATTGGCACGATAAATTCAAGCTATTATGGAAACTTTTTTCAATCACGATGAGAGTTGTGAATCCCTAGTGATATATCTAAAACCATTGGACAAGCATTTGATAGTGTGTGGAGGGTGATGAATATTCTCTTGATATAATTCAAGCCCCAATAATATCATCCCTGCAATGGATTGTCACATTGGCAGTAAAGAGTGGAACCTTGGCTTTGGTAAGGAGTGGCTCTCTTGACCCAACAATGACTGGGCCAATTGGAAAGGAAGGAAGCAACTTTTTTCGATGATGATGAAAGTTGTGAATCCCTAGTGATGTATCTAAAACCATTGGACAATCGTTTGATAGTGTCTGGAGGGTGATGAATACTCTCTTGATTGTAATTCAAGCCCCAATAATATCATCCTGACAATGTATTGTCATGTTGATGATAAAGAATGGAATCTTGTCTTTGGTAAGGAGTGGACCTCTTGACCCAACAATGATCGGGCCAATTGGAAAGGAAGGAGGCACTATTATTTTTTTTTCTATTTTAATCGATATTTATTGTAATGAATATAAAATACATAAAAATAACAACAACAATAATTACTATAAACTAAGGGACACAACCCTTGACCTTTGTGTCTATTCAATGCACAAGTATACCATCACAAGTTTCATTTTATCAATCATCTCATTCATCCATTTGATCAATAATATTGTTTTCCAAAGAAAAAAACATAATTTCGATTCATAGTTGAATAGATAATTACTTTCTTAAGATGCTCATAGCACTTGTACATATAACATATGCAAATATTGCAGTANATCAATCATCTCATTCATCCATTTGATCAATAATATTGTTTTCCAAAGAAAAAAACATAATTTCGATTCATAGTTGAATAGATAATTACTTTCTTAAGATGCTCATAGCACTTGTACATATAACATATGCAAATATTGCAGTACCTTTCATATACAAAAAACTCCTCTACCCTAAAACTCATACATAAACAAATTGGCTTCCAAGGCCTTCAACTACAAAGAAAGATTCTCAATATAAAGTGTTCTCTTTGTTTTCATAGATCAATCCAATTTTATGAACTTTATACATCCTCAATAGTTCCTTAGACACATTCACAAAACAAAAAACAAAAAACATCATTCATTGTGAGCTATGAATTATAAAATAGATTGTTTAGAAATCGTGAGGACTCCATCCAAGTATTCCACCAATTACATAACTCTAGCTTCAATCTTTTGACCATCCTTTGATGGCCTATCTACCACTATGTTTAATTCTATGAAAAAATGTGTGTATGAAATGCATTAAAACCATGTTGATGCATCTTTGAATTGGTTAGCTAAGGACCTAAGTGCAACATTTTGTATCTAACTAACTCCTTTCATCTAGTTAATAACTAGAAGTGAGTCTACAAAAACTTGTAACTATATAAAACATTTAGCACTTGCCAATTTTAGAAGACATTTCAAAGCCATCAACTTGGTTAGATTATTGGAACTTGGTCCCAAACTTGCTTTAAATTTAAAAAAGTGACTATTGGAGATAATCAATACACCTCGAACACTACAAAAATCAAGTCAACATTACTTGGCCCCATAAAATAAACCCCATGGAAAAAACTTATGAATTAACAACTCCCCTCTTATCCTTCGAGGCCTTCTCTTTCTCTCCACTTTGCATCCTTGTAAAACTTTATAATTCTACAAAAATACTTGAAAAGTAGGCCCCTTGTTATCATTAAAAAGACTATCATTGATCTAGATTATTTTGAGAATGAAATGAAGGTGGAGATATAACAATGAAATACACAAAAATATTGCAAGAAACATAAATATATAATAATACACAATTTATATTAATGAGATAAATGTATAGAAACTATAAAAATACATAGTGAATGGACTCACTAAAATGGTGGCAACTTATCTTTGAGAAGAGATGTGATGGCTATGTTCTTTCGTAATAAGATGATTACAATGAGACTCCAAAGTCCTTTTTAACATAAAGTATAAATGATAAAACCAAAACATCCAAGACCCTAACCCCGAGAGATGAAGCGCCAAAAGGTTTTTGGGCCCCGATGGGGGTAGTTGATACGTCAACTGCCCGAGGGCGTAAATTTTGCATGCGATCTCCATTTGGGTCACTCGATACCTCGTCTAAAAGGTATATCCAAGGAGTACACATTTTATTCGGCCTAGAAATTTCCTTTGGCAACATGTTAGGCATTGTTGAGCCAAAAAAAACTCGTTTAGGGCCTCAAAACAACCCCAGAAGTTCAGGACCTGAAAAACCGTAGAAAAGCTACCAAGGTGGAAACCCATGTTTTGAGCCAGTGGAATAGGTGGGTGGCCACCGATATCCATCTAGATAATTCACCCCCCTTAGGAAGAAATGGTCCCCATTGCATCAAGTTCTCGTGGGAGATGGAGTGCCAAAAGGTTTGTGGGCCCCGATGGGGGTAGTTGATACATCAACTTCTTGAGGGTGTAACTTTTGCATACGATCTTCGTTCGGGGCTCTCGATACCTCATCATAAAGTTATAGACAAGGAGTATGCATTTAATTTTTCCTAGTGTCTACCTTTGGCTACATACTGGTCCATGTCGAGCCAAAAAAACATCATTTAGGGCCTCAAAATGACATCTAAAGTTTAAGACCCGAAAAATCGTAGAAAACCTACCAAGGTGGAAACCCATGTTTTGAGCTAGTGGAATAGGTGGGTGTCCATCAATATCCGTCTAGATCATTCCTCCCCCCTGGGGAAGCAATGGTCCCCATTACGTCAAGTTCCCATGGGATATGGAGCGCCAAAATGTTTGTGGGCCCTAATTGGGGGTAGTTGATACATCAACTTCCCGAGGGTGTAACTTTTGCATACGATCTCCATTTGGGGCGCTCGATGCCTTGTTGGAAAGGTCTAGTCGAGGAGCACACATTTTGTTCATCCTAGCATCTTTCTTTTCTTACATGCTAGGCGTTATCGAGCCAAGAAAACGTCGTTTAGGGCCTCAAAATGGCCCCAGAAGTTTAGGACCCGAAAAACTGTAGAAAAACTGCCAAGGTGGAAACCCATGTTTTGAGCCAGTGGAATAGGCAGGTGGCCATCGATATCCATCTGGATCAATAATTATGTGCAATGTAGATACCCCAAAGTAATAAACACAACAATTCTTTTCCTTTAAATCCTCCTTTATAAACCAACATATTAAAGATTATTCAATAGTGGAGCCATACCAAACATGTGGAAAACATGTCATTTCTTTGCATCCTTCCAAATTTTCTAAGCAAATGGATACTAGATCATTATATGTCCAAATTTGTCTTTTTCTTCCCTACATAGATAACATATTCTTGGTTTATTCTTTCCTCTTTCATGTAACAAGTCCCAAGTCAAAACCCTATTTCAAAGAGCTAAACATAAGAACATTCTAGTCTTTTTAGGGGCCTTAGTTTTCAAAATCTTAGACCACCACCAATATTCAAACTGTTCCTCACCAGAGATCATTACCTTATAACCTAATCTCTTATAATTTTTCCCATTAGACTTATATTAATCCCATGCCAAAGAGTCTAACTCTTCCCGAAGTCTTATGTGCCCCTTTCTTAACTCTACTACAAGCACATTCCACCTTTCTTCCCATTCCCCCTCTAATTCCAAATCTTGGTATGATCTCCACCATTTTGAGCTTCCCTTCTTCACACAAATCCTTAGTTAGAAATCATTTACTCATCACTTATTACTGTCATTAATAACTAGTTAAATGTGAACATATATCAACAACATGTAACAACAACATATATAATCAATAAGTCATCACCACAAGGAACACAAAGAACATAAGATGTATGTACAATTTCCTTTTTTATTACAGAATACAATCCTTGGGTTATCAACAACAACTGAATAGAGTACAACTTTACAAGAGCACCAAATCTACAATGCAAGACTTAGATTACACAACTCATCACCAACTGAGAAGAGGATTCAATCCTCAACAGATACCAATCTGTCAATAGATATGCGACCTGTCAGTAGTGAAACACGTGTATGTGGTGCATACCCCCAAACCCTCGAGTCAAGGTCCGTGTAGGATTGATATAAATCTACCCTTGAGTCGGATTGACTCTTTGATTTCCACTCGAGGAATATCTTATACACTCACGGTGTATCCACGGGTCCTTATGAATTGAGCCTATGTGAACAAACACCAGGCGCTAACCCAAATCTCCTTGACTTCAATAGCATCGTACCCTTCGCTGATTCGAGACTTCAAGTCTTGCAATTTCGCGATCCCTGTTGTCAAGTCTCTTGTCTTCGAAAATGCCGAAATGTCAAACCCCAATGTGTTTAGCAAAGGCTGGCTTCCCTATGGGACTTTTCTCCAATTCATAATTTCGGACTTCGCGTCTTCGCGAATCCTGATGCAAGGCTTCCGGCTCTCCAACCTACGAAACCCCGAAACCGTCAACGGAGTCTTGACTCCGCCTGGTGACAAGTACGCCACCTGTCTTCTCTGCTGTCTTCTACCTCTGACACAGACTCCTGCCACTTGTCACACTTCCCGGCTTTCAGGACTCTCGATCCCAAAGCACTACCTCCTTCTTTTCCCGACACCTAAAGTTTCGAAACCCTAAAACTCCACGCCAATTCCTGTCGCAACTCGCGACTTCGAGACTTTCGTTCCACGACGCTCAACTCCTTGTCGTTAGGATCCACGAAATTCCGAAATGATCTGACGGCTTGTGCAAAGCACGATCAACGGTCCCCGTTGATTCTGGATCCTAGAGTGATGAGTTCGCCTGCCTCTAATCACCCTGCAACTTCTCTAGATCCTACGGTCCTCATGGTTTCTTGAATTCTCCACAGAGAATTTCACCTGCTCGTTACTCCTGTGCAACTTCTGGGAAATAAACAAACTTTCTTCCATCTGAACTTTACTTTTGCTGGATGACTTCGACCCTCATCTCCCTTTGAAGTGTTCAAAGGTGTTACCCCTCCTGAGCTTTCTCTTGCAACTCAAACCTCTAAAAGGGTTCCTGCTCGCACTCCTTGAGACAGTCTTTGAAATACTCTTGGGTATTTGATCTTTTGACTCTGTGCACTCCCTGCAACAACATTCCTTCAATTCTCCCCTTTTTTGGTTGATAAGTTCTAAGCTTTCAACTAGCCTGCGCACACCTTGCACATCTTCTGTGCTTCACTTACACTTCTGTTGGAATGAGAACAATGGTATCCCTCCCGAGCTTTAAGAGATAAAATATGAACCCTTGTCAACGCACACCTTGCAGACGTTTCACTGCACTCCTTGCAGGAATTCTCTCTCTCAGGAAAAGAAACAATTGAAACTCATTCTCTTTGTTCTCTCAGACTTCAAACATTCAACATGAAGTCCTACATACACACAGTATTAAAGCAAATGCATAACAAAGAGAATAAAACCATTGTAAACATACCATTCACCATGTATAAACAGAAAACATCATAACACCATGAGTCTGATTCAAAGCTCCATATATTAATTCAAAGCTTCTATACATGGGGTCTTCTCTACAGCTCTCTGCTATAGCTCTCTCTTCTTCTCCTCTATGCTAAAGAGAATCATGTTACAATGATACAAAGATGAGGGTGTCTATAGTCGCTTTCCCTCCTACGCTCCTAAAACTGTCTAATCTTCATTCAAACCTACCTACCTTTATTAACTACGCATAAATTCCTCTACATTCTATAGATGAGAGTGAATCACTCAAGATCTGTTTACAATATCTTAACATAAATGTAAGTACACTTCCCCAACTATCACATTTATATTCGCTTCCTAATCTTTCAAAATATTTCAAAACGTGAAAAATGTGTTGGCGCTTGTCCCAGTTGGCTTTCGCCTTCATGCTCGCTTGGCTACTGACGATGCTCCTACATCATACTCCCTCGCTTGAAAATGTTCATGAACTCCTGTTCATGAGCTCTTGCACGATCTGTCCATGCTTCTGAATTTCTGCTTCATCTTCCCAACTGACATCTTCAACTGGATGTCCTCTCCAATTGACCAAGTATTCAAAATACTCTTTTCTCCTGGTCTTATTGCTGACTCTCTTGTCAATTATTCCTTCCATATGTGGCTTTTTAGCTACAGGCATTTGTTTGGTCCACTGAACCTCTATCTGTTCATCCTCTGCTCCTATTTTGTAAGGGTACAAATCTGCAACATTGAATATCAGTGAAATTCCAATCCCATCGGGTAATTCAATCTCATATGCATTTGCCCCAAATTTCCTTATGACCTTGCATGGTCCAATCTTTTTCATTTTCAGTTTGTTATATGTTCCCCTTGGGAACCTTTCCTTCCTTAGATGTGCAAGAACCAGATCACCAACTTCAAATTGAAGTTCTCACATGTGTTGATCTACTCTGCATTTATACTCTTGGCTTGAACTCTGCAATCGCTCCTTGACTTGGCTGTGAAGATCCTTCATTGCTTCTGCAAAGTCCTCTGCACTAGCACTTCTGAATTCATTTTGTTATGAATCTTTCAATTCAGAAACTCCCCTAGGTTGCATTCCATATACAATTTGGAATGGACTCTACCCTATGCACTCCCTGCAACAACATTCCTTCAATTCTCCCCTTTTTTGGTTGATAAGTTCTAAGCTTTCAACTAGCCTGCGCACACCTTGCACAACTTCTGTGCTTCACTTACACTTCTGTTGGAATGAGAACAATGGTATCCCTCCTGAGCTTTCAGAGATAAAATCTGAACCCTTGTCAACGCACACCTTGCGGACGTTTCACTGCACTCCTTGCAGGATTTCTCTCTCTTAGGAAGAGAAACAATTGAAACTCATTCTCTTTGTTCTCTCAAACTTCAAACATTCAACATGAAGTCCTACATACACACAGTATTAAAGCAAATGCATAACAGAGAGAATAAAACCATTGTAAACATACCATTCACCATGTATAAACAGAAAACATCATAACACCATGAGTCTGATTCAAAGCTCCATATATTAATTCAAAGCTTCTATACATGGGGTCTTCTCTACAGCTCTGTGCTACAACTCTCTCTTCTTCTCCTCTATGCTAAAGAGAATCATGTTACAATGATACAAAGATGAGGGTGTCTATAGTCGCTTTCCCTCCTACGCTCCTAAAACTGTCTAATCTTCATTCAAACCTACCTACCTTTATTAACTACGCATAAATGCCTCTACATTCTATAGATGAGAGTGAATCGCTCAAGATCTGTTTATAATATCTTGACATAAATGTAAGTACACTTCCCCAACTATCACATTTATATTCGCTTCCTAATCTTTCAAAATATTTCAAAACGTGAAAAATGTGTTGGCGCTTGTCCTAGTTGGCTTTCGCCTTCACGCTCGCTTGGCTGCTGACGATGCTCCTACATCATACTCCCTCGCTTGAAAATTTTCATGAACTCTTGTTCATGAGCTCTTGCACGATCTGTCCATGCTTCTGAATTTTTGCTTCATCTTCCCAACTGACATCTTCAACTGGATGTCCTCTCCAATTGACCAAGTATTCAAAATACTCTTTTCTCCTGGTCTTATTGCTGACTCTCTTGTCAATTATTCCTTCCATATGTGGCTTTTCAGCTACAGGCATTTGTTTGGTCCACTGAACCTCTGTCTATTCATCCTCTGCTCCTATTTTGTAAGGGTACAAATATGCAACATTGAATATCGGTGAAATTCCAATCCCATCGGGTAATTCAATCTCATATGCATTTGCCCCAAATTTCCTTATGACCTTGCATGGTCCAATCTTTTTCATTTTCAGTTTGTTATATGTTCCCCTTGGGAACCTTTCCTTCCTTAGATGTGAAAGAACCAGATCACCAACTTCAAATTGAATTTCTCACATGTGTTGATCTACTCTGCATTTATACTCCTGGCTTGAACTTTGCAATCGCTCCTTGACTTGGCTGTGAAGCTCCTTCATTGTTTCTGCAAAGTCCTCTGCACTAGCACTTCTGAATTCATTTTGTTATGAATCTTTCAATTCAGAAACTCCCCTAGGTTGCATTCCATATACAATTTGGAATGGACTTTACCCTGTGCTTCTGTTGAGTGAATCATTGTAAGCAAATTCCGCCTGTGGCAGAATGTGATCCCACTGATTATGGTGTTCAGTCACTAGGCTCCTCAGCAAATCTCCCAAGCTCCTGTTCACAACTTTTGTTTGCCCATCCGTCTGAGGATGATAAGATGAGCTAAAAGACAAACTTGTCCCTAGCTTCTTCCATAAATTCCTCCAGAAATGTCCAACAAACTTGGTATCCCAATCTGAAACTATACTCCTTGGCAAGCCGTGAAGTCTAACGAATTCTTTGAAAAACAGGTTCACAATATGAGTTGCGTTGCTGGTTTTCTGGCATGGTATGAAATGTGCCATCCTTGGAAATCTGTCAACCACCACAAAGATTGAATCAAATCCTCTTTGTGTCCTTGACAGTCCCAATATAAAATCCATGCTCATGGCATCCCACGACCTCTCAGGTATGGGTAATGGCTGGTATAACCCTGTGTTCTGTCTTTTCCCCTTTGTGTGTTGACAAATCCTACATCTGTCCACAAATTTCTTAACATCTATCCTCATCCCTGGCCAAAAATATGCACCATTCAACTTTGAGAACGTTTTGTCATGACCGAAATGTCCAGCCAACACTCCACTGTGTTTTTCCTTCAGCAGATTCTCCCTCATGGAGCATTTTGGAATACATAACTGATTGCCCCTGAATAATAATCCATCCTGGATCATATATTCGGCCTACTGGCTTCTATCCCTGAGAATTTGATTCTCAGACGCCTCATACGCTTCCTTAAAATCTGGGTCATCCTTGTACATTTCTTTGAGGTTATCAAAACCCAAAGTTTTGACTCTAAATTCCTGCATAAGCAAACATTTCTTACTCAAAGAATCAACAACTTTGTTAGTAGTAGAAATATGCTTAATTACAAAAGTAAAATTCTACATGTATTCAACCCATTTTGCATGCTTTTGGTTCAACTTGTCCTATTGAGTCACGAATTGTAAAGCATGATTGTCGCTGTACAAAACAAACTCTTTAGGGACCAAATAATGTCTCCATTTCTTCAGCGCTTGTATGACAACATGAAATTCTTTGTCATGTGTTGAGTATTTAACCTTCACTTCATTCAAATTCTCACTGAAGTATGTGACCGGCCTATCGTCTTGGCTCAAGACCGCTCCAATTGCAAATCCACTAGCATCACACTTGACCTGGAAGGTCTTGCTGAAATCTGGAAAAACCAAAATTGGTTGCTCTGTGATCTTCTTCTTCAGCAGGTTGAAACTCTTCTCTGCTTCCTCTGTCCAATGAAAAGATTTGTGTCTTTTCTTCACCGTATCCATCATCGGTGCGCTAATTCCACTGAAATTTTGGATGAATTTCCTGTAGAAACTAGCTAAACCATGGAAGCTTCGAACTTCAAACACACCTTTCGGTGATGGCCAATTCTTAATCGCTTCTACCTTTTCAGGATCCATTTTCAGCTCATTTGTAGAGATAACAAAACCCAAGTAAATGAGTTATGTCCTCATAAATGATGATTTCTTCATATTTATTAGCAACTTCTCTTGCGGTAATCTCCTCATCACTGTAGCTAAATGTTTCAAGTGTTCTTCTCCAGTCTTGTTGAAAATTAATATATCATCAAGATATACGATGAAAAATTTCCCAATGAAATCCTTCAGGACTTCATTCATCAATCTCATGAAAGTACTAGGTGCATTTGTTAAGCCAAATGGCATAACAAGCCATTCATACAACCCTTCATTCATCTTGAATGCTGTCTTCCATTCATCACCTTCTCTCATACGAATCTGATGATATCTGCTTTTCAAATCAATCTTTGAAAAGAATCTTGCTCCACTCAAGAAATCCATCAAGTCATCCATCCTTGGTAATGGAAATCTATATCTGATGGTAATCTTATTGATCGCCCTTGAGTCGGTACACATCCTCTAGCCTCCACCTTTCTTCGGGTTGAGCACTGTTGGAACAACACATGGACTCAAGCTCTCTCTAACCAATCCTTTGTCCATTAAATCTTGGACCTGTCTCTTGACTTCTTCATTCTCCTGCGGCGTCAACTTATACGCGGCTTTGTTTGGTAAAATGGCTCTAGGTATAAGATCAATATGATGACTTATACTCCTGATCGGTGGCAACGAACAAGGTAGTTCATCCACTACTATATCAGTGAACTCTTCCAACAACTTTTGGATTTCTTCTGGTAAATCATCCACTCTTGTACTGGTCAAAACGATTCTAGGCTTCCTGACCACAATAAATTGTGTGTCTTCCTTCTTCTTAACCTCCTTAAGAAGTTCCTTCCCACTCATGAGAAGTACAATGTTGCTCATTTCTAGTTTCACTTCTTTATCCTTAATCAACAACAACATGTGAGTTCTCCCATTCTTCTCTAGGGTGTATGTGTTCTTTCTCCCATCATGAATCAAATTTCTGTCATATTTCCATGGTCTACCCAGCAATAGATGACAAACATCCATGGGAATGACATCACATAGTATTTCATCCTTATAACCCCTTATTTTAAATTCAACTAAACATTGTTTAGTGACATTTACCTGATGTCCTTTTTGTAGCCACGAAACTCTGTATGGGCTTGGATGTACAACAATCTCCAGCTCCAGCTTTTCTACCATCTATGTAGAAACGAGATTGTCTATGCTAACACTGTCCATCGTGACTTTACATACTCTGTCTTTTGTCTTGCAAGCAGTCCGAAACAGTCTGTTTCTTTGGGCTATATTCTCCGCCTCTTTCTCTGGCGTTAAGAGAACTTTCCTCATCATCAAGGATCTTCCGCCCTCAGCATCTTCTACCTCAACATTCCATCTTTGTGCTTTGGAAATGTGAGTTTCACCACCTTCTTTCTTCCTATCTGGACACTCATAAGATTTATGTCCATTCTGTCCACAGCCAAAACATTTCACTTCACCACCTCTGCCTCTTCCTCTTCCTCTAACTCGAGGAAAAGTATTTCCATCAGCATACTGCCCTCTCTGTGAGCTTCCTCCTCTCTCATGCTGAGTTTGAGGTTTCTTCCCCTCTTCTTTAGGCTTCTGAGTCCTATCTTGGGAAATTTTTTTGCCTCTGGCTTGACTTCTACCTTGGCCTCTTTGACCTTGCTTTCGGCTCAGCTTCTCTTCAGCTTTTAGAGCCATCTGATAAGCATCCTCCACATTTCGAATGATCATCATGCTCATCTCATCTTGGATGTCATATCTCAGACCATTCATGTACCTGACAACTTTTTCATCATCGCTCTCCCGATGAGCTACTCTGATGTTTATCTTGTAGAACTATTCAGTGTATTCCTTCACTGACATTAGCTTATGTCTCAAATTCTGCATACTCTGAAACAAAGTGATTTGATAATCCTTGGGTATGAATTTGCATTTCATCTTCGCAACCATTCTATCCCAACTCTTGATTTTCTGCTTGCCTTTGCAACGTCTGTCAGCCTGTAGTTCATCCCACCACAATGCTGCATGTCCTTTAAGTCTTGTGACAACATGTTTGACCTTTTTGTCTTCCTCGACATCCTCATAGTCAAAATATTTATCTAGATTTCTAATCCAGTCTAGAAGCTCTTCAACATCCAGGTTTCCCTCATACATGGGAATCTCCATTTTTTCCCTGGCACCTATCCTAGCAACAACCCTGAATAGGCGTTCATCCACAACATATTCGATTGCAACTTCTTCTCCTTCATGTCCAACTTCATTTTCACTATCAGCCTCGTTGATATCCCCAACGTCGACTGTGTGACTCTGTGCTGTCTCCATGGCATCAAGCCTAGCATGTAGTTCACGCATTTCCCTTTCCACTGCTGGATCAAGCATTGGCCTATCTCTTCTTCTCAGTGGCATGGCTGAAAATTTCTCTTTTCTCTGGTATAGAAAGCAAAGAACTCTTTATGTTCTTTGATACCACTTGGTCCAGAGCCCCAAACCCTCGGGTCGAGGTCCGCGTAGGATCGATCTAAATCTGCCCTTGAGTCGGATTGACTCTTTGATTTCCACTTGGGGAATATCTCATACACTCACGGTGTATCCACAGGTCCTTATGAATTGAGCCTGCATGAACAAACACCAGGTGCCAACCCAAATCTCCTTGACTTCAATAGCGTCGTACCCTTCGTTGATTCGAGACTTCGGGTCTCGCAATTTCGTGATCCTTGTTGTCGAGTCTCTCGTCTTCGAAAATGCCGAAATGTCGAACCCCGATGCGTTCAGCAAAGGATGGCTTCCCTAAGGGACTTTTCTTCGATTCAGAGTTTCAGACTTCACGTCTTTGCGAATCCTGATGCAAGACTTCAGGCTCTCCAACCTACGAAACCCCGAAATCGTCAACAAAGTCTTGACTCCGCCTGGCAAAAAGTACGCCACCTATCTTCTCCGTCGTCTTCTACCTATGACACAAACTCCTGCCACCTGTCACTCTTCTCGGCTTTCAGGACTCTCGATCCCAAAGCATTGCCTCCTCCATTTCCCGACACTCGAAGTTTTGAAACCCTGAAACTCCACGCCAATTCCTATCACAACTCACGACTTCGAGAATTTCGTTCCACGACACTCAACTCCTTGTCATCATGATCCCCGAAATGTCGAAATGATCTGACGGCTTGTGCAAATCATGATCAATGGTCCCTGTTGATTCTGGATCCTAGAGTGATGAGTTCGCCTGCCTCTAATCACCCTGCAACTTCTCTGGATTCTACAGTCCTCGTGGTTTCGTGAATTCTCCACAGAGAATTTCGACCGCTCGTTACTCCTGTGCAACTTCTGGGAAATAAACCAATGTTCTTCCCTCTGAACTTTACTTTTGTTGGATGACTTTGACCCTCATCTCCCTTTGAAGTAGTTCAACATCTGTCCTCCTTTGAAGTGTTCAAAGGTGTTACCCCTTCTGAGCTTTCTCTTGCAACTCAAACCTCTAAAAGGGTTCCTGATCGCACTCCTTGTGACAATCTTTCAAATACTCCTGGGTATTTGATCTTTTGACTCTGTGCACTCCCTACAACAACAGTCCTTCAATTCTCCCCTTTTTTGGTTGATAAGTTCTAAGCTTTCAACCAGCTTGCGCATACCTTGCATGGCTTCTGTGCTTCACTTGCACTTCTGTTGGAATGAGAACAATGCTATCCCTCCTAAGATTTCAAAGATAAACTCTAAACCCTTGTCAACGCACACCTTGCGGACATTTCACTACACTCCTTGCAGGAACTCTCTCTCTTAGGAAGAGAAACAATTGAAACTCATTCTCTTTGTTCTCTCAGACTTCAAACATTCAACATGAAGTCCTACATACACACAATATTAAAGCAAATGCATAATAGAGAGAATAAAACCATTGTAAACATACCATTCACCATGTATAAACATAAAACATCATAACACCATGAGTCTGATTCAAAGCTCCATATATTAATTCAAAGCTTCTATACATGGGGTCTTCTCTACAGCTCTCTACTACAACTCTCTCTTCTTCTCCTCTATGCTAAAGAGAATCATGTTGCAATGATACAAAGATGAGGGTGTCTATAGTCGTTTTGCCTCCTACGCTCCTAAAACTGTCTAATCTTCATTCAAACCTACCTACCTTTATTAACTACGCATAAATGCCTCTACATTCTATAGATGAGAGTGAGTCACTCAAGATCTGTTTACAATATCTTGACATAAATGTAAGTACACTTCCCCAACTATCACATTTATATTCGCTTCCTAATCTTTCAAAACATTTCAAAATGTGAAAAATGTGATGGGGCTTGTCCCAGTTGGCTTCCACCTTCACGCTCGCTTGGCTGCTGACGATGCTCTTGCATCAGTATGTACGCGTACTACCAGTAGTATAGCTCGTGTATGTACGTGGCCAATCTGTACTGCAACATGCGTATGCCTTCTGATCATCTAGAGTTTTCTCTTCTTGAAAAACTCAGATCCTCTGCAGCCTTCAGTCACATCTACTTCTTCCTTTCACTGTCCAATCTGTGCCATAACCAATCACAACACATCTATGCTCTCCAACAACTTGCTAATGCTCCTCAACAATATGAATGTTACTCAATCATGTATAAGCAACTAGTATACTATGGAAACCATATCAGTACTGAAACATAAGAGTGTTTCTCACTCTATCAATCAAGCAACATAAACCATATCACAACAACCATACCAAGAATGCATTAAGCATTCACCATACAATAAGCAAGAGTATCCATCAAGACAACTATGTAACCATACCAAAATTTTTATGGAAGATCTGAGCCCATAGAATGCAGATCTGGAACTTGCTTCAGACTTCAATAACCTGGCACCAGATCATACTCAAGTTTTCATGACTCCCTCAATTGTACGTGCTCTAACCTCCTTCAACCCACGTGCATATGCACCCTGTTTGACTGCAGCTTGCGTATGTACGCTCTTTGGCCCACTGCTACTCGTGTACTGCTTTAGAAACTAGGGTTTTTTAACTTCCGAAACTTTCACCGTCAACATCTCAGACTTATGGAAACTTTGATGCATCCATGAGATCCTCTAGTCAATATCTCTCTCAGAATAAATCTTCAATATATGCTCAAGAGATATTCTTACAAGATACCACTTGCCTCTTATTTATACTTTCCAAGTAGCTTCCTTAGAAGCATCTTCTTGGCCACATTGTCCACATAGTCACCTATGTCCAACTTTTTCCAATTGGTCACTTATACATATATCCAATAGCCACTTGACCACTTAACCCACTTTCCTCTTTTTAGGGTTAACCCTCTTATAACTACTTTCCATAATTAAAAAGTTCTCTATTTAATTTATTATTTAAATAATTTTCTTTGACTTTATCACTTCAATTTATTATTTAAATGATTTCTTCTTTGTAAGCACTTTAACTTCTTTGACCTTTTGGGGCATCAAGCCAACATATGAGGGTCCTCCAACTTCGTAAGGCCATAACTCTCAAACCATGAGGAGTTATGTGACGTTCCACATACCATCGG
The DNA here is from genome assembly GCA_009831015.1 of Picea engelmannii. NCBI lineage: Eukaryota > Viridiplantae > Streptophyta > Pinopsida > Pinales > Pinaceae > Picea > Picea engelmannii. The sequence continues at coordinate 351,424 of ML782859.1, read as the reverse complement.
AAATGGAATGACAAGAAATATCCATCTAGGATAGTTTCACTAACAAATTCACTGATCTTCATCTCATTATTCCAAAATTAAGCATGGGTTCTCTAACCATACTTCTAGGATAACTCAACCACAAAGCGTCTTCCCGTGAGGGATTTCTCCATAAGGGGACCACTTTGGAGTTCATCCATTTGTACTTCCTATCAACCATGATAAGACAATAATGAGTCATATTTACATAAATCAAACTGGAATAACCCATGACAATACATCACTATGACATTGTCCCTTTCTCATTGATTCTATGCATGATCACATGATCCAACGATCAATACATGAATGCATCAACCCATCAATGACAACACATCGATCCATATTCATCTATGCATCATATGACAACATTGATCAATCAATTGGAAACAATGACAATACATACTTCATCAATATACTATGACAAGACATTGTTCCTTTGACATCAATGACAACATGATCCAACAATCTCCCCCTTTGGCATTGATGGAAATACCAACATTGATGTCAACACCAATCATTGATGGAAACATATAGACAATGCATTTCTCTACATCAATAGTAATATTAATCACATCAATGTGTCTATCTCTCCCCCTTTGACATCAATGGCAAAGGCTAGTTCTCTCCTTGGGGCTGCTCCCCCTTCCTGAACTCTCCTTGGGGCCACTCCCCCTGCCTGGATGCCTTGATCTTCCTATGAATAATCTCTCCCCTTTTGAACAAGGGATATCACTCTGATTTAATGCTGAATTCATATCGCTCATGCTCCCCCTGTGACCATCACTCCCCCTGGAACTATGCCTCTATGCTCTTTCTCCAAGTATAGGGCTATTTTTCAAGTATTTACCTTTGCATCTGATAAATCTCTCCTCCTGGAATCATAGGAAGAATAATGACCCCCCTTATGGGCATGTCTCCCCCTATCTTCTCTGCAATATGAACAATATTCTACCAATGCAATATGATGCTGCTACAAATGGTACTGCTCAACCGGAACATAGATCGACCGCTCTTTTTATGATGATCCTTGGACCTGTCCATGCATCAAACTTGTGCCATATCATACATCATGAAGCAAAATATATGTCAACAATGAAATAGATAATCATGAAAAAGACATAAACCAAGTAAATCATGTGTCATATTGTGTGCCAACCATACACAACACCCATGTAAATCAACCATGTACATCAATACCATACAATATGCCATAAGATATCATCAATAGAGTGTATTAACCATATGCCTCTACCAACATGCCAACCATGTGCCTCAAACAAGTGTCATATATCACTCATGATATGCTTCCACCATGAACCAAATGCCACAACCATGTATCTCAATCAATCAATTGTCTCAACTACATCATCCCATACATCATGTACCAAAGTATATGCTAAACAAGTAATACCAATGGTGTACTTTAGCCAAGTACTATCATCCACAAACATATACCATCTATGAGTGCATCATTGCACTAAGCATGTATCACCACATGTACCAAGAAAGTGCATCAACCATGCACCAATACCACAACAAGATGAACTACAATCAAGATGTGCCCTCATACATGTATGCCATATCCACCATAAAACATGTGCCAATCATACTGCTAGTAGGTGCCTCTAACAATGTACCAAAAGTGTACCAATCATGCATCAATTATAGATCAAGCTATGAATCATCAATGATGTATAGCATGACCACCTCATCAACTCATCAACTATATGTCCCAATATGTAGCCCATCCATATGCCAAATGCATGTACCAAGATATCCAACAAATATGCTTCCAATAATACATCATAAGATATATCAATGAAACTCAAATGTGCACCAGCCATGCATCAAAACAAATCTTCTTCAACCACCATTCACTTCAGCAAATACTAAGCATCCAAAACTACATGTACTAGAAGTGTTCCTCAATAGATCAATGATATCTCTAGCTAGCATTATCATGATATATCTCATAACCAAAGTGCCACAACTTATTTGTCACAACCAACATTGTTCCTCAACAGAAAAATGTCTCAATCCACACTCTAGGGTTAGTACCATGAATCCAAGATAGTCTTTCAACACTCAACCATATGTCACCACCATACATACATCAATTATGTATGCCAACATGTTATCATGAAAACTTGCAACAAATAATGTCAGACCCTGCAACAAACCATGTCAGACCCTGCAACACAGAGTTATACCATCATATCATGTTGCAACTCATATGCATAGCCTTTTTCCCAAGGCTTTTACCATAGATACACGTCATGCTATACAAACAACTCGCATATGTACATGACCTATTTATAGGTCAGCGTGCATATGTACGTGACTATTACCAATGCAACCTGCATATTCTTCTGAAGATGCCAAACTTGAGCTCCCCTTAAGGCTGCCATTCTGTTCTGATTGTTCAGTCTTATTCGACCACTTCTGAAGGTGTCCCATCTTCTCAAAACTTAAACTCTAATCTTCCACCTTTTCAAAAATGTCTTCCTTCCTAACTTCATGCTTTCTTCTAGTCATGCTATATGAAGCACTCCTCATGGATTGTCTTATTGTATTCCAACAATCCTGGGATTTGTGGCCAAATCCACTACAACTGTAGCATCTCATGGTGTGACAATGAGCAACAATGTGTCCTACTTGATTACATCTCCAACACCTTAGGGTGTTATTATCTCTCCTTGCATAATATCTGCATTCCAAAGCTTTGTGACCATATTCATTACATGAGTAACAATGACCATGAAAAACATTTTCATACCTTTTCTTTGGTGTCCATATTGAAGGTGTCTCTCTTTTTTGAGGTGTAAAGATGGCTTCTTGATGTATTCCTTGTTTTGTTCTTTTGAAACATTCCTTTCCTTGTGTAGATGGTTGACTTGCAACATTATTTCCATCCTTTGAGAGTGAGGGGCTTACCTAATGCTTCTTTGAGGTGATTGCTTCAACATGTGTAGCTTCTTTGTTGTATCCAAGACTTGATTTATCATTTGGTGATCTTTGACTATCCAATATCTCATTCAAGATTGTTGAGCTATTAAAGAATTTGTTTGACTTTTTTACTTTCTTTCTAAGATCAACAACTTCAGCTTCCAACTTATGATATGACTCTTCCTTTTCATTTACTTGATTCTTTAGTAGTTCCTCTACCCTTTTGGATTATTCAATTTGGGTCTTGAGATGGACATTACCTTCAAGAATTTTTCTAATCTCATCATCTACCTTCTTATTCTCTTCTATTTCATTTTGTAGTCTTTTGATATCTTATTCCTTTTCTTCTAATTTAGTCCTTTTACTTTCTTCTTTATATTTGAGCATTTCCTTTAGTTGCAAGATATACTTTTGATTATTTTCAAGAAACCTTTTAGTGCTCTCCAAAATATAGCTATAGTCTATATAACTATGGTCATATTTGTATTCATATAGACCCCAATCAACTTTCTTTTTAAGATTTGAAAGTTCTTCTTCTACTTCTTCCATGGGATAACTATGATTTGATTCTATACAAACTATTTCTAGATATTCTTCTTCAAATGTAGAGAAACATTCAACACCATCACATTTAGAATCATTGAAATTAGAGGATTTTGGAGATTCTTTACCTTCATTGTTCTTGATGGAGTTGTCTTTAGTGTCTTCCTTATTGCTTTGGTATGTCCTCTCTAGCTTTAGCCATGGATCCTTGGCGGAAGTGCATTGTCCCATGCTCTCTTTGATGGAACTTGAGAGTCCATTGAGAATGATCTTGAGAGCCAATGCATCATTCTTCTTTTCTTCCCTTTGAGCTGCAAACTTTGACCTGTTCTTCAAAGGAATTGATCCACCAATAGATGCTTTCCAAACACCTGCTCCTTTTTCCTTGAAATGCACTTTCATTTATATTCTCCATGTTGAATAATTTTCCTTATCAAGAATTGGAACTTCAACATCCATTTGTGTGTCCATGGATCTCCTCCAAGCTTGTTAAGGATTATAGTGAAGGCCCGATTTGATACCAATTTTTGGACACACCGACCACACTAAGAGGGGGGGGGGGGTGAATCAATGTAGGGCTCTTTTAAACTTCCCTTCTTCACAAAACTCATTAGTTATAAATCATTTACTCATCACTTATTACTGTCGTTAGTAACCAGTTAAATGTGAACATATATCAACAACATGTAATAGCAACATATATCATCAATAAGGCATCACCACAAGGAACAAAAAGAACACAAGATGTATGTGCAATTTCCTTTTTATTACGGACTACAATCCTTGGGTTATCAACAACAATTGAATAGAGTACAACTCTACAAGAGCACCAACTCTACAATGCAAGACTCAACTTACACAACTCAACACCAACTGAGAAGAGGATTCAATCCTCAACAGATACCGAACTGTCAACAGGTATGAGACCTATCAGTAGTGCATCATGCATATGTACACGTCCTACCAGTAGTACAACTCGCATATGTACGCGACCAATTTGTATTGCAACATGCATATGCCTTCTGATCAGCTAGGGTTTTCTCTTCTTGAAAAACTCAGATCATCTACAACCTTCACTCACATCTACTTTCGCCTTTCATTGTCCAATCTATGCCATAACCAATCACAACACATCTATTCTCTCCAAAAACTTACTCATGGTCCTCAACAATATGAATGTTACTCAATCATGTATAATCAACTAGTATACTATGGAAACCATATCAATACTGAAACATAAGAGTGTTGCTCACTCTATCAATCAACCAACATAAACCATATTACAACAACCATAACAAGAATGCCTTAAGAATTCACCATACAATAATCAAGAGTATACATCAAGACAACTATGTAACCATACCAAAACTTTTATGACAGATCTGATCCCATAGAATGAAGATCTGGAACTTGCCTCAGACTTCAAGAAATTGGCACTAGCTCATACTCAAGTCTTCATGACTTCCTCAACTGTACGTGCTCTGACCTCCTTCATCCCGCATGTGTACGCACCCTACCCGAATGTAGCCTGCATATGTACGCTCTCTGGCCTACTATTGCTCACATACTCCTTCAGAAACTAGGGTTTCTGAACTTCCGAAACTTTCACCGTCAAGATCTCAGACTTACGGAAACTTTGATGCATCCATGAGATCCTCCAGTCAATCTCTCTCTCAGAATATATCTTCAATATATGATCAAGATATATTCTTACAAGAGAACCCTTGCCTCTTATTTATACTTTCTAAGTAGCTTCCTTAGAAGCATCTTCTTGGCCACTTTGTCCACATAGCCACTTTGTCCACATAGTCACCTATGTCCAAATTTGTCCAATTGGAAACTTGTTCATATATCCAATAGCCACTTGACCACTTAACCCACTTTCCTCTTTTTAGGGTTAACCCTCTTATAACTACTTTCCATAATTAGAAAGTTCTCTATTTACTTTATTATTTAAATAATCTTCTTTGACTTTATCACTTCACTTTATTATTTAAATAATTTCTTCTTTGTAAGCACTTTGACTTCTTTGACCTTTTTGGGCTTCAAGCCAACATATGAGGGTCCTCCAACTTCGTAAGTCCATAACTCTCAAACTGTGAGGAGTTATGTGACGTTCCACATACCAACAGAAATGGCATGACAAGCAATATCCATCTAGGATAGTTTCACTGACAAATTCACTGATCTTCATCTCATTATTCCGTAATTAATAATGGGTTCTCTAACCATACTTCTAAGATAACTCAACCGCAAAGCATCTTCCCATGAGGGATTTCACCATAAGGGGACCACTTTGGGGTTCATCCATTTGTACATCCTATCAACCATGACAAGACAATAATGAGTCATATTTACATCAATCCAACTGGAATAACCCATGACAATACATCACTATGACATTGTCCCTTTTTCATTGATTCTATTCATGATCACATGATCCAATGATTAATACATGAATTTATCGACCCATAAATGACAACACATCGATCCGTCTTCATCTATGCATCATATGACAACACATTGATCAATCCATTGGAAACAATGACAATACATACTTCATCAATATACCATGACAAGACATTGTTCCTTTGACATCAATAAAAACATGATCCAACACCCCAACCACCCATATCTTTCGGTTTGGCTATATCTAACCATTTAGTGAGATGGATCCCTTGGCCATCATTTTTACCTCTCCATAAAAAATTGAAACGCATTTTCCTGAAACTTTCTATCATTCCTTTTGGAATAAAATCAAGTGAGTACCAATAAATGGATATGGCTTCCAAAATAGACTTTGTTATAGTTAGCATGCCTCCCCTTGAGAGACATATATTACACCAGTGAAAAATTCTACCCTCTATCCTCTCAATTAGCCATCCCCATTCTCTTTTTCCATAGCTATCAAACTTAAGAATAAAACCTAAATATACCTAAAAATAAAAATATCTAGAAGGAAAAATAGTAGCTAACCTATGTTCCACTTTCTCTCTCAATTCATTGAAACTGAGAGAATATTTATGCGCATTCACCTTCATTCTGGTAGACACAGAGAAAGTATGTGGGATCTCCTAAAAATTTTTGTCTTTCCTTGTACATCCATTTAGGAACAACAAAATATCATCTACAAATAAAAGATGAGTCAACAACACATATTCTCTCTTTATTCCATGGATATTGCTTCTTCTTTTTGTTTCCATGACAACCCTACTCAAAGCCTCATCTACCAATATAAATGATAGAGAAGAAAAGGGACATTTTGTCTTATTCCTCTAGATGGCGTAAAGAAATTATCTGATACCCCATTAACCAATAGAGAAAAAATAATTGAATTGACACATCCCATGATCTAGTTAACAACATAAAGATCAAACCCCGCATGAATCAATATTAACCTTAAATATAACCAATTTTTTATGTCATAAATATTTGACATATCCAAATTTATAACCATTTCCAACTTATTTTTAGTCTTTATATAATGAAGCTCCTCTTGAGCAATACCAATAGCCTCATATATTTTCATGTCCTCCAGAAAACCAAATTATTCTAGTGAATTTCTCTAGATATAATACCTTTAATCTTCATAGCAAGTACCCTTGCTATAATTTTGTAAATAAAATTACAGAGAGATATGAGCCTAAAATAATCAAAAGAGTCATATTTTTCCTTCTTTATAATAAGTGCAATAAAGGTTGCATCGAAACTCATAGGCATCCTTTTAGAGGAATTAAATTCTTCAATAAACCTTATTAAATCCTCTTCAACTAGTTCATAGAAACTAAGGAAACATTCAATGGTCCACCTATTAGGGCCTAGAATCTTATCCTTCTTAAAATAAAACAACACAAAACTCAACTCCTCCTTTGAGACTTCCTCTAAAAGATTCATATTTTTCTCTTCTGCGACAAATCTAGGAAAGTATGATGTTATTTTAACAATTTTGGCAATGTTTACTTGCTCAGGGTCCTTGTAAATATTCTAAAAGTGCCTAACCATATAGCAACTATATTCATGTGTATTCTTACCCAAGACCCCTCCTCATATTTTATCTTCCAGATCATGTTTATTATTTTCCTATGGTTTGCAAAATGATCGAAGAATTTTGTATTCTCATCTACAAGCTTTAACCAGATTTCCCTACTCTTCAATCTCTATTCAAATTATTTTATTTTCAACATCCTCCTCAGCTTGTTTTCTATCTCATTCAATTTCATTGTTTCCTATCCATTAAATACCCCCATAACTTATTTTCTATCTCATTCAATTTCATTGTTTCCTATCCATTAAATACCCCCATTGCATTATTCCTATGGATATTATTTATCTCTTCCTCAACCTCCTTTAACACCTTATCTCTATATTTGTGTCTTTCTATAGCCCAATTCATCATTTTGAACTTAATGTTTTTCATATTGTCTACAAATTGAACACAAACTAGGGTCTTCAAAATCTGATCATAAAGTTTCCATTAATCTTTAATAAACTTCTGAAACTCCTCCTACTTGAACCAAATGGAATTAAATTTGAATGGAGTAGAGGGATTTCCATCATTTAACTCTATTTGCAGGAAAACAAGACTTTGGTCTAAACCTCAACCACTTCCAACCTGAAATCTCATTCTATCCACCTTCTCCATAAAGGGCTCATGCATACAAAATCTAGATTCTTTGAATTAACTCCTTCAACCCCTAATATATTGTTCCCCCACGTGGGAATAAATTTAATTGACTCAAAATCTATAAAACTTCCATGCTCCAATATGAATGTGAATAAATCCCCTAATACATCCACTCTTTTGAGGTACCCCAAATCTCTTATCTATTTCAAGTAAATTTCAAACCTCCTTTGATAGCTACATATTCTTCCTTTAAAATATCAAGAGTGATTTTTTCCCCAAAAACCTCTATTGATCACACTACAATGAAAAGACCCTCTAGCGAAGGTTTTGGAGGAAGCCCCTATAGAAATAGCCCAAAAATCAGTTTATAGTGGAGGACACTAGCGGAGGTGAGTGGGCGAAGGTTTTAGCGGATGTTTTTTTACGATGCTTTTATAAATACATAACACATCAGTGTGTTTTCTACTATGAACACACCAATGCTCTGAAAAAGGGCGCACCATGGTAGGGTTATTTCAAAAAAATGTATACCCCAGTGCACTACTTAAATATTGACGCACCAGTGTGCACCATTTCTCTAAAAAATGGTGCACCATGGTAGGGTTATTTAAAAACAAATATACTTCAGTGTGATATTTAAATACTGACACACCGATGTGTATTGTTGCTCTAAAAAATAATGCACCATGGTAGGGTTATTAAAAAAAAAATACTCTGGTGCGCTACATAAATATTGACGCACTGGTGTGCACTGTTGCTCTAAAAAATGGCACACCATGGTAGGGTTATTTAAAAAAAGAAAACTCTGGTGCACACCGTTTCTCTAAAAAATAGTGCACCGTGGTAGGGTTATTTAAAATATATATATACTCTGGTGCGCTACTTAAATATTGACACACCGATGCATTTAATAATCGAGCACACGATAACAGGGTTAAATAAAAAATAATTACCGACTGTAAAATTCATTTTTACTTTTTTTTGTGTTGTAGGCAACAATGCAACTTTTGCCTCTCTGAAGCACCCTGTCATTGATGCTTCCCTTTCTTTCCTTCCTTCCATCCATTGCTCAGTGTGTGGCTTTCAAATTTTTCCAAACGGTGGGAAAATTTGGTTTTTTGGACTACGTGGCAACCATGCCTCCCCAATGAGGAAATGTCCAGGTAATGTCTTTATGTCTTTATAACTTAAACTTTTAGCGGATTAAAATTCAAAATTCACTTAAATTTCCACTGTTTAAAAAAAATAAAAAATTGTGCGGTGTGTTCGAGTCATTCGGTTCGCATCGTGGACGGTGCACCTTGAAAATTTACAGGGTGCACCGAAACACCATGCCTATTTTTTTCAACAATGCATTTATAAACTCTACGCACTAGTGCGTTGGGTAATCATTAATGCACCAGAGCGTAATTTTACTGATGCACTGCCTAAAATAATATAGTTGATTTTTTTTGTAGTATCAAAATAATGTTAACACACCAAGGCATTATGTTAAACGATGCATCGCATAAATCAGATAAATTATTTTATGTGGTACATTGGTAAATGTATGCACCCATGCGTTGGTAAACATATGCATTGATGCATTAAGGATTACCCATTTCACCACCGTAAAAAAATAGATCCTAAATGCCAAAGTACCGTAATTATCAATTTTTTAAATATTGTTGGTGTGGTGTGTCGTCTTTCTTGTAACACACCAGTGCATGTCGGGAAAGGATGCGCACTCCAATAAAAAAAAATTAAAAATGGTTTTACAGTGCTTTAGGATTTTAATTTTTTATTATTTTAGGTGGTGCGTCGATTGACATTAACGCACCAGTGCAATATAGTTATACAACGCACCACATAAAATAATATAACAAATTTTATACGGTGTGTTATGTTACATGTGCACACCGTAGACGGTGCTCAAAATTAAGATACACACCACGGGTGGTGCTTGACTATTTTTTGGGCACACCGATAATGAAATTTACTTATTTTTTGACGAAAGTTATTTTTCTGTATTTATAAATAAATTTCTCATTTACTAATTTTTTTTTTATGTTTTATGTATGAGGATGATGTATTTTATATGTTAATCATGTAGAGACGTCAATGGAGAGAGAAACAATAGGAGAAAGAGAAGGAGCATAGGGTTGACCTGTACAATGTTGTATGAGATTGGGAGGTGAGGGAGAGGGAGAGGGATTTGCACCCTTGCCCTATTACTACATCGACCCAAATCCTCCTGAGGAATGTAGGCCTCCTTAAGTACTATGAGGAGGCTACATCCCTGAAGGGGTACTCTGGGTTCTTGGTGCAATTGATCCATATATGGGATGTCCATCAACATTATTTCTGTGTCATTCCTTATCAGTGGTACCAACCCACTGAGGAGGATATATAATTTATCACTAGGCTATCCAGGAGAGGGGAGGATTTTCCCTAGTTCCATGATGTCCCAGTCAGTGTTGCAGCAGAGAGTCAACTCATGTACTATCAGAGATATATTACGGTTGATTTAATTTCGCCAACTGATTTTCAGGTGTCTGGTGGACAACTATGGATCACTTATTTCAATGCATAGAAGGTTATGTGCCTCTCACTATTAGTGACGACCATTGCACACTTTACCGATGATGGGAAACACATTAGTTTCTCTCTTTTGTATTATGTTGATTCTTTGGTACAGAGGCCACGATGTATTAGATGGTCTTCCGTTCTTTTGTGAAAGTTTTGTATAGCTCTAGATAGATGTTGTGCTATGATACATGGGAGGGCGAACTTCCCTTTTGATTTAGAGTTGTTTTGTTTATTTTTTGATAGGTTTCTGGAGACAAGGCTTACTTTTGTCTGTCATCCTTCTAAGCCGATGACTCAAGTGCAAGTGCACATGTGGGGAGAGATGATACCCAAGAGGGGCCAGCCAGATTTTCAGGCCAGGATTTCCACTGACGCACTTGGGATACTAGCCAGTGAGGTCGATCACATGTTCATGATGGTGCCATGTCCTTACGCGGGGTTGGATTTGCAAGGATGTCTGAACATCCTCTTCACACCGGATAAGACACCATATGCTAGAGGTAATATTAGTGTTTTGTTTAAACTAATCTAGTTTCATTTTATTTTCTTACTTAATTAGAATATAATTAATTCTAACACGTTCTTTAACTTGTTTTATTAATTTGTTTAATGAAAATGTCTAATTATTGTTGTGTACTATATATTTTTCATATATTGGCACATTCATTGGGGAAGTGCATCCTCCCCCACCAGATGCAGATGAGGAGATGCCTGAGGTCACGACGGGTCAAAGTAGGATCCTCTAGTGCCCATACTCAGTGGCATGCACTGTAGGCCAGATACTAGATTCAGGTTGGAGTTGAGCAATTGACTCTGTGCACTTTTGGTTGAGGTGGGAGTTCACCCTGTGATGATGTAAGAAATCATGGAATATCCTATTCTCTTGGAGATTTGGAGGGAGATGACGCATGATATAATGCCTCTTATGCATCATATCATCAGAGCTACCAGGCTACTAGCAACGAGGAGGGTTGTCGATGATACACAATCTTCCTCCAATACCCATTCATCTATTACCCCATCGACTGATGAGGGTGGTTGTGATCCTTCTCCACATCTTCCTCCTCCTCCTTCACCTCACCCAGATGATTAGGAAACACCTATTCCTCCACCGTGTGATCTTCCACTTCCTCCTGACTATCCATCATCTTATACTATAGACTAGGCCTCCACTATTGTTGTAGATATGATTATCACATCGGCTAGACCAGATATGTTATAGCAGTTATTTGACTTGTTCATGATAAATATATGGTGCATTTTTTCTGTTCATGTTGATGTACTTAATTTATATGTTGATGTTGATGTGTATATTGTTAGGTCATGTTAGATATGTTTGTTAAATGTGCTTGTTAGATGTGTATGTT
>ML782859.1:237556-300610 GCA_009831015.1 Picea engelmannii | reverse complement strand
TTTAAAATCTCTTAAACCACTTTGATTACTTTGACCTTTTGGGGCTTCTAGATGACATATGAGGGTCCTCCAACTTCGTAAGGCCATAACTCTCAAACCGTGAGGAGTTATGTGAGGTTCTACATACCACCAGAAATGGCATGAAATGTACTATCCATATAGAATAGTATTATCTGAAAATATATCATAACTCATACTGTTACCCATCAAACAAACTTGGGTCCATTACCCAAACCCGGGGTCTCCAACTTCTCATGGCCATAACTCTCTAACCGTGAGGAATTATGTGATGTTCCACATACCACCGGAAATGAAATGACAAGAACTATCCATCTAGGATATTTTCCTTGACAAATTCACTTTCCTTCATCTCATTATTCCACAATTAAGCATGGGTTCTCTTACTCCACAAAGCGTCTTCCCATGAGGGCTTTCATCATGAAGGGACCACTTTAGAGTTCATCCATATTTACTTTTTATCAACCATGATAAAACAATAATGAGTCATATTTACATCAAACACTATTGGGTGCATTACCCAAACCTTTGTGCTAGAGGTCTTTCTTCAAGGGTTGACATCAATGACAACCAACCTTAATCAACAACAAGTACCTTGATATGTATTATAAACAACATCCAAGTTTCTCTATTTGAATCATCCCAAAAAAACTTTATAGAAAAAATACCAAGATAACTCATTTAAAAATGAATTCAGGATGAGTAAAAAACCTTATCTTCCATAGGCTGTAAATCCGAATGTATAATGACCCAGAAGATGAAATTGGTAGAATAGATACCTTGATATGTATTCTAAATGAAATCTGAGTTTCGTTGTCTGAAGTTGACCAAAAAAAACATATAATGTGTAAATGTAGGAAGGTGTTTTCTTTGCTTAGTTATGTGACAAATGCCAATCTAAAATATAATTAGCATATGCATCAGATACATGACTAGAACTTCTAGGGATGTGATTACAAGTAAGAAAATCAAAGTATCATTCCAAAATTCGTACCCATAGGAATCATCGGAGTAGAGTAGGATCTCGCACATGGTAACTGTCGTTCAACTGGCATACGACTAACTAGGATTTCAAGCGAACCTCTAAAGACCGAACACCATGTGAAATGGCATCGCGTAATAGATATATAATGAAGCTATACTCAACCAAATTATTTGTTTATGGCTCCAGACGAATGGAACCTGAAGACACCAGTGGTCCCTCGGGTGAGTAAATGACCCAAGTGGTGGAAGCCATGTTCCGTGTATGACGACTGGCACCGCCCACAAATCCTAAGTAAACTGGAGACTCTGTTGACATCTTCCAAACAAGGGAAAAATTGATAAGCAAGTCGATGAAACAACGGAAAATATGTTTATATTTTAGCACATAGAATTTTAGTCCAATAGTCTCCTTGAAGTACGCCATTGATTTTGAATTTGGCGCTGCAAACTGGCGCTGCGAACTGGTTGAAGAGGAGCATTGGGGGTTGGTTAGCTTGCAAACATCTCTGTTCACATTCATAGACATCAACATCAAGCCTAGGGTTAATAAGTACTCCATGAGGTTTTTCATACTATTTTAAAGACTGAGAGAAGGGTTTTTGATGTTTTTTCACAGGCGTTGTGAACTGAGACAGGGGCACTATGAACTCATTTCTTGTAGTAGTTGCTTCTAAAGTTTTGATCATAAATACAAAATGTTGATGTGGGGTTTTTTGAAAATTTTTGTGGAGGAAAATTATATCCTTGTTGACTTGTTGAACAAATTTCCTCCTGACCTAGTTTGGAATTTGAGAGATACAATTAAAACACCAGTGCGCTGCAAACTAGCGTTGCAAACTCTCTGTTTTGCATAGTTGTTGGATATTATCCTTGTTTGGATGTTGCCACCTGTCAAGGAGGGTTTGAATGACTTATGAGATATCATTTAGATGCTAAGGGACACATGTACCTAATTTTTAGCTCCATTAAATACCTCATGCAGTGAGTTGGAAACAATTTATTAATGACTTCCAACAACTTCCTGAAAATTAGCAGTTTGTTGAATTCTTTTCTCTTTGACTGTTGCCACCTATATCCAAGGCCTAGGATCTTATGCAAGAGGGGGAATTCGAATTGTAAATTTGTCATTGACATCCTAGGATATAAGAGAGACATTGGAAATCATTGGGGAGGTTTAGTTTTTCAAACACCCGAGAGGGCTTTAGAAGCAGAATGACTGTGGAAATCAGTTTGTAAGCCGGAGGGGCCTGTGGTTGTAAGCTAGTATGTTATTGAAGATTCATATGAGTTTTTTTATCATATTTTGTTATTATGTTTTTCTATCCTATTCTTCTTCTTGTTTGTACGTATTATCTTTTATTTATGGATTCCTGAAGCAACATAAGATCTACTGTAAACTTGCCCATCTATCTTTCTTACTATTCAAGCACATCTAAATTCTCTTTGCAAAGAGGATCTTTTCTTAGCGAATGTTCATATTTATGTCAATTATTTTATTCTTATATTCATTATTAAACAAATCCTTTGTCTAATAGGAAGCTTAAATGCCTTCAATGAGCAGAATGTTCATGACTCCATTGCCCAATGGTCTATCACTGATCTCTAGTGAAATCTGTTGTCTTTTCCCTACTTTCAAGTCTTGTTGATCCATGATTTTAAACCTAAGTTAAATCAAGTTGTATGTTACCAAGCTTACTCCTAGTTGCAGTTTGGGGTTGACACTTGGAGATTTAACATTTTGGCGTCGTTGTCGGGGATGAGTTGAATATTTTTCCTAGGAGGAAGAACAAAGATTATAGGCATTTCTTGATGGTGAACAAGGATTGGAGACAAAAAAGACTGCATCTTTCACCTAGCGATTCCACTCTATTAAGAACCAAGATGTCAAATGCTATGGAGGCTATCTTGGCAAGGATATTTTCTCCTCTAAACATTTTATCCATCTCTAGTTTTCCAAATCCAGTGCCTCATCTATCAGAATGGGGAGATTTACTGCCTGTCATCAGATAAGAAAAGGATGATGATCTTGCTCAGCATCTCATTAATTTTCATCAATGCATGGAGCAGTTGAGCTTGCATCATAAGGAAGTATTAATGAAAATGTTTATGTTCTCCCTAAAGGATGATGTCAGAGACTCGTACTTTTCTCTTCCCGCTGCAAGCATATCCACCTTGAGAGAATTCCATGTTGCTTTCAATTTTCACTGTAAAAGGTATTACTCCTCTGAGTTTCTTTGTCATGATTGTTGTGAGGAATATGAGAAAAGTGTTCAAGCTGCATTAATTTTCTCTCCTAACTGTGAGGTTGAAGAAGATCCATCTCTTTCTTTTCCTAGTTCTCATGACTTGAAGTCATATTTTATTTATTGTTCTTATGAGGAAGAGACAATGGATGATTTTGTCCTTTAAGAAGATATCTTTGACAGCCTTGCTTCTGATGAAGTCACTGTCTCAAATATTGACCAAGAGCAACCATTTTTTGACAAACACTTTGATGATGAACACTTTGTGGATAGAGATCATCTTGAAACAAAACATTCTGAATGTCAAGAGTCAAAGGTTTTTTATGGACAACCCATTTTTGATGAATATACCAGTGATGGTGATGAACAATTTTTTTTTTATGATTTCTTTGGAACCTCTTAGCACTATTCTTGTATATGATGAATATGAGTACGATACTTGGAAATTCTATGGAGGTGTTGAAGGGGAATTACATATGTAGTTTATCTCTTATCCATCACCAACAAATGAGAAACCATGTTTTGATAAAAACCATGTGTATGAGTAGCATACTATTCCTACAATACATGCAAAAATGATTAGCAGTCAGCCAACAGGTGGTTACGAAGATGAGGAGCAACAATTCAACCAACAAATGCCTTTGTCTATCATTCAATCACATGTGCTTGTAGAGGACATCAAACAACATGTGGGTAATTTTGAAGAAGAGAAGGTAACCTTTTATCAGTTAAGTATGCCTTGCCACCAGTTTCATGACCCTGTCAATGAATACATGGAGTTGCACTTTTCAAATGCTTTGGAGCCTGCAAATTTTATCATTATGTCATCATTTGGAGGTAATATTGGTGATCCTAAGGATGTATTTAGTAATTTGTCACACTTTTCTTGCTTCTTATGGATAATTTGAAGTGAAGAGAAGAATTTTGTTACCAAACAATTTGAGTGGCTATGGTGGAAGTTTGTTTTCACTTGAGAAAATTGTGAAAGTCAATTATAGTAGGGTCTTGTATATAAATAGGCTCATGTTCAAGAATTTCAGTTTTCAGTTTGATTTTAGCATTTGAATAAGACTCCACTAGCCCAATGGATAAGGCACTGGAACTGCATGTTATTGGAGCCTCATAGGGAGGTCTCCATCTCTTGTGGAGCCAGATATTAGCACATAGAATTGTAGTCCAATAGTCTCCTTGAAGTGCGCCATTGATTTTGAATTGGCGTTGCGAACTGGTGCTGTGAACTAGTTGAAGAGGAGCGTTGGGGGTTGGTCAGCTTGCAAACATATATGTTCACATTCACAGACATCAACATCAATCTTAGGGTTACTAGGTACTCCATGAGGTTTTGTGTACCATTTTAAAGGCTGAGAGAAGGGTTTTTGATGTTTTGTCACAGGCGCCGTGAACTGAGACAAGGGCACTGCGAACTCATTTCATATAGAAGTTACTTCTAAATATTTGATCATAAATATAAAACGGTGATGTGGGTTTCTTTGAAATTTTTTGTGGAAGAGAGTGATATCCTTGTTGACTTGCTGACCAAATTTCAGCCTGACCCAGTTTAGCATTTTAGAGATACAATTAAAACACCAGTGCGATGCAAACTCTCTGTTTTTCATAGTTGTTGGATATTCACCTTGTTTGGAGGTTTCCACCTATCAAGGAAGGTTCGAATGACTTCTCAGAGATCAGTTATATTCTAATGGACACCTGCACCTAAGTTTTATCTCCATTAAATACCTCATGCAGTGAGTTGGAAACACTTTATTAATGACTTCCAACAACTTCCTGAAAATTAGCAGTTTGTTGGATTCTTGTCTCTTTGACTATTGCCACCTATCTCCAAGGTCTAGAATCCTATGCAAGAGGGGGAATTAGAATTGTAAAGCCATCATTGAAAACCTAGGCTATAAGAAAGGCATTGGAAATAAAAAAATTTCAAAGACCCGAGAGGGCTTTAGAAGCAAAATGACCGTGGAAATCAATTTATAAGTTGGAGGGGCATGTGGTTGTAAGCTAGTATGTTATTGAAGATTCATATGAGTTGTTTTATCATATTTTTTTCTTATGTTTTTATCTCCTATTCTTCTTCTTGTTTGAATGTATTGTCTTTGATTTATGGATTCCTGAAGCAACAAAAGATCTACTGTAAACTTACCCATCTATCTTTCTTACTATTCAAGCACGCATAAATTCTCTTTGCAGAAAGGATATTTTCTTAGCGAATGTTCATCTTTATGTCAATTATTTTATTCTTCTCTTCATTCTTAAACAAATCCTTTGTCTAATAGGAAGCTTAAATGCCTTCAATGAGAAGAATTTTCATGACTCCATTTCCTAATGGTCTATCACTGATCTCTAGTGGAATATGTTGTCTTTTCCCTTGTTTCAAGTCTTGATGATCCCTGATTTTAAACCTAAGTTAAATCAAGTTGTATGTTACCAAGATTAATCCTATTTGCAGTCTAGGGGTGACACTTGGAGAGTTAACAATATACACTAAGATACACTAGTATACAAAGGTCACGCCCAACCTTGAGGGCTCAACTGTAATACCTCTTAAGGTAGAGTCCATTTCTAGGCTCATCCAACATATTCCCTTCATAATATTCTAATTCGTAGACTCCTTTCTCTAAGACATGTCACACGATATAAGGACTGTGCCACATGGGGTTGAAATTGCCTGCCCCCAATGGTTCTTTGTCTTGGTCATAAAGGAGAACCAAGTCACCCTCACTGTACTACCGTGGACATACATACTTATAGTACTAAACCTTAACACGTCATTTATTCACTTTGATAGTCGTAGAGGCATATTGACGCTTCTCATCAAGACGCTCCAGGTATACAAGGTGTTCTTTAAGATCGGATGTGTTAGGTAGGAGCTCAATTGCCAACTTAAGTGAAGGGATCTCAAATTCAATCGAAAGAATCGAATCCATGCCATGTACTAACCAAAAAGGAGAGAAACCAATGGAAGTATTTATCATGGTTCAATATGCCCAAAGTGCAGGTTAAAGCATGAAATTCTAGTCAGATTTACTCTGGCTGACAATTTTTTGCAAGATAGTCTTGAGAGATTTATTCACGACCTCTACTTTTCCATTTTCCTAGGGATAGTAAGGGGAAGAATGACCATGCTTAAACCCCAATTATGATGCTAAATCTTTCATCATTTCATTCTAAAAGTGACTTCCATGATCAATGAAAATCTCTTTTGGGATTCTGAACCAGACTATAATCTGGTTGAATACAAATAATGTTGTAGTCTTACCATCGGATTTAATGGTAGGAATGACCTCTTCTAATTTAGTAAAGTAATCCACGACCAAAATAATATGTTGGTTCCCCCCTACCGAGGTTGGGTTTCAATCCATAAAATACATCCCCCACTTGGTGAAGGGACCGATGGTGACGAATAGGTGAAGAGGGGCTTGGTGTGAGCACATTTTCCAAGCGAACACTTGGCAAGGGTGACACTTCTTGACCTATTCAACACAATCTTTAAAAATTGACGGCCAAAAATAACCAACTCGCAAATATTTTTGGAGCTGTCGCAAGCCCGGATAAATGACCACCACAAGCCCCACTATGACAGTCATTGAGAACAGACTTAACTTCCTCATGAGTCAAGCAATGATGTAAAATATTATCTACACCTTGATGATACAAAGTGTCACCGATAATAAGGTAGTTTTTAGCCCGATGACATATATGTCATCGATCATCTCTTGATAGATGTTGGGGTAGCTTCAAGGTTTGAAGATAGATCAAAATTTCTCCATACTAGGGGTTCGAAGATGAGATGAGGAAAATATGTTCATCCATGAACAAATCATCATGAAAAATGTCCTCATCTAGTTAAGGGAAGTTTGATATCAACTCGACAAAAACTAACGAATTCTTAGACTTTGCCGAAGTGAAATCTAGATCAAATTCTTGCAAAATAAAAATCCGCTTATTATATTTCCCCCTATGATACGCCTGGCGAGGACGTATTGAAATGGATTCATATCCACAACTACGATAGTTTTTCAAAGTAATATATAATGTCATAATATTTGAACCACATGTACAACGAACAAGGCCAACTTCTCTACGTGAGAGTATTTAAGTTTAGGACCAACTAGGTTTTGACTGAGATAGTAGACAATGTGCTCATGGATCTCATCGTCCTCCCGAACCAGAACCATACCAACTGTCCCTTCAGATGCGGCGATATAAAGAAAATAGTCTCTACTCTAGTTTGGAGGCTTCAATATTGGTGCCGATACCAAATGTTTATTAAGAACATCGAAGGATTATTGGGCTCACTCATCCCATATAAACTGAGTGTCCTTCTTTAGAAGATGCATGAAACCTTTAGTTAAATTGGCATAGTTCACTATGAACTGATGCATAAAATTAACCTTCCCTGCACACCTTGAAGTTATCTAATGTTTCTCGAGGGAGGTAATCGAAGTATTTCCTCAACCTTCATAGGATCTACCATGATCCCATTCTCAAACACTAAGAATCTTCCAAGACGACTAGACGTAACACAAAAGATGCACTTGTGAGGGTTCAACTGAATGCGATAGTAATGACATCTCTCAAATACTAATCGAAGGTGAGTGGAGTGATTGACTCTCTTGTGAGAGTGAGCAGCGAGATCATCTAGGTAAGATTTGAAAATATGATTAAGATCATGAAAAGAAAAGGTAATGGCACGTTGGAAGGTTGCTTCGGTGTTTTTAAGGCCAAAAAGAATTTTCTGGTATGCAAAAGTACCCTAAGGAAAAATAAAAGCTATTTTGTGTTGAACCTCAGGTTTGATCTGAATTTGATTATGCTCTCAAAATCCATCCATAAAATAAAAAACTTCGCGTCCTGTGCACTCATCAATAATTTGGTCAATGAAAGGAGTAGAGAAGTTATCTTTAGGACAAGCCTTGTTTAGGTCTTGAAAATCCATACATAAACAATTCCTTTCTTTTTATTTATGGGAACGGGGTTGGACACCCATTCAGTCAAGGGAATCGGGTAGATGAAACCAACATTAAGTAGCTTCTCTACCTCTGCCTTAATAGCAGGGGCCTTCCTAAGATTAACAACTCTAAGACATTTCCGAACAGGTTTATCATCCGGATAGGTTTTAATCTCATGTTCAACAATGTTTAGGTTGATCAATGGAATCTATTCATATGACCAAGCAAAAACATAAATAAATTCTTCAAAGAGATTGGTGTAGATATGAATTTATTCAGGTGAACAATCTGCACCTATATATACATTCTCAATTTTTCTAAGAATACGAGAGACGTCGATTGTGACGGTAGGAGAAATATTCTCCATGTTTCCCTTGTCATAAATACCATGTGTATCTAATGGAACCATGGCGTGACCAACCATCTCATTCAAGGTAGATCTAAATTCATCTTGTTCGATCTTAACAAGCTCTGGGAGAAAATAGGATCGATGATGCATATTGTTCCAAGGCCTATCAAGACCAAACATGGCCTCTAAGATGGATTCATCCGAAGGTAAAGTATCTTCGAGGAAATCATGCGAACAAGATGATTGAGCGACCCATGCGGGCTCTAGAACAAGATCCACCTTGTCCGTCTACGAGGAGGAAGGATCTGGGTCAATAGTAGCGTCAAGAATAGCCTGATACACAACCTCTACTGCTGATAGTGGCATTTCCATCCCAATGTGTGACTGACCTTCGTAAGACATATTCGATGAAGATAGGGTCCAAGGTTCATTGAAATATGAAGTACGGAAATTAACATACCTCATCAACAATGAATAATCACTGGAAATGGCATGAATATGGTGAATTGGTGCCATGAAATCAAAGCTACCCATCAGAGAGGAATACATTCTGATACTAACATTATCAGTTGCCTGCTGAGAATTGTCGATCACAAGGTCTGAAGGTCATGAAAATGATGCACTAGGAATAGCATGGGAAAAATATAGCTGATCAATCATCACTATCTTCCCTTCGTGAGGAAAACATAAAGTAAGGAAAACGAATGACACGATGATTGCCATGGGATAAGTCCAATTAAGCCCTAGTAGTAAATTGTAGTTGAGAGGCACATCAACCACCTCGACATAAACCTCGACTATCTTCCCACCTAAATGGACCAGAAAAGAAGGAATAATTATGTGGGGTTGAAACGAACACCCGTCAAATGCGATCAACATAGTCATAGATTGGGATAGGGTCGGAGAGCCAATGACTTTCCAACATGTTAGGCACATCATATATTCTAAACATGTGGATATTTCACCACCAAATCTTGGATTTGATCTAAGATAGTTTGAATAAGATAATAACAACATATCCCATGGGATCCATGTGCCAAAATTCATGGATATGGATCGCCACTTGGTCAAACCACTTAGCTACAAAATTACAAGCTAGTTAGACTAGTTTCGTAAATCTCAACCATACCCCCCTTTTTTTCACTTTTTCCAAATTTTCCATGAGACTCACCTTAATGAACCTATTATGCAAAAAACCCATATTTTATATTTTTGAAATTCCTCTTCATTTGATCATAAATTTCATGGAAAGTTTGACTACTAGAACTGCCAATGAGTTGCAGAATTGCCAATAGCTGCAGAATTGTCAATAGCTATAGAATTGCACAAGTAAGTTAGGAAATAACAACGTATTCCCTAAGTAATCATAAAAACATGGGAAATCAACCACTTTAGTTTAAGTATGCCACATGAAGATCATATAAGGTATAAATGGTCAATTCAAAAATATGAGTGATAAAGGGAATGATGATGAAGGGGTAAAGTGAATGAAAAATGACTAAATGACATCATAAAATTTGTTATTTCTGAGGTCCAACACCCTCTAATATCCCTTTTTCCACCATTATACCTTTATATATTCCTTTCCCTACCACATATATACCTCATAAGGTTCCTAAGGTTCCAGTAAGGAAGAATGTTGCTAACCTCCTATTGATAAAAAAATTGGTCACCTCGATTTTCCTCTCTTTGGAATAAAAAAAAATTGATATCAGAAGAAGAAAATTTTGAATGATCATTAGTTCATGTTGTATCCCTCAATATCAACTTCGTTGTGCATTTCATGGAATCAAAATCCAAGTCTGTATGCTCAAGATATCCACATTTTTGTCCAATTACCCAAGCTTCCATAAAAATGCACTTCTTCCATGTGCAACACAGTTGTTTCCTCTCTTTTCTGTCTCAAAAATACTTTATTCATCTCATATTATCATGCCAAGTATTAAGTCTCTTAAGTATATTCATCTCATATTCTGATGCCAAGTATTTAAGCTTGGATTTAGTCTTATTCCTACACTCTAAAGTGAATATCGAATATCCTTATTCCTAGACCCTATTCCTATTTCCATATTTCACTCCTTCCTACACTCTACCACTCTACCATACTTAGTCTTATTTCTTACTTCCATACTCCACTTCACACTCCACCCCACTCACGAATCCAATATTATCCATGGTGCCACAACACTCCTTATCACTCCACACCCGACTCCCCTCACATTTGATCCCGATCCCCTCTCATTCCCTATTCCCCCTCTCCTATCGTCCATATACCCACTTTCCCATACTTAACATATTTTCCCTAAGTTTAACTCCAATACAAGGTAACCAATCACTTTACAACATGTTTCAACCAATCACAATATGACATGTCATGACCAATCACATCATGTTAGGTGGAATCCTATCATATTGTGACACATGGGCTATGATTGGGTGTTGTTTGGGTGACAAATTGGCACTGACCGAGCAACCAAAATTTTATTAATTCATGAAATTTCCTAAGGCACGAGAGCTACACCAAGGTCTCCACAATAATATTTGTTCCACATGAATTACATGGGAACCTTTACAATATAAACACTAGATTATTAATTACCACAATGCATGTGGGATTTAAGAGGGATATTTTAATAAATGGCTAAAAATGATCCACAAATTAAATGGGCAATTGTTGAGAAGCAACCTTCAGAGGCTCATAACTCAAGATTCAGAAATCCATTTTGGGAAAACCATACCTTGTTGGAAATTTAACTTGTCTAAGAAGATAATGGAATAGGTTTCAAGGGATGAATTTGGTCATAATTTCCCAAAAATTAAAAGTATGTTTTCATGATTTGTTGGTAAATTTGTCCGGAACCTCAACTTCTCGAGGCTGTAAATTGGGATCTAAGAATCCAAATTCACTCAAGAGGACTCGTTGGAAAGTTGGAATGATGAATATTTCACCTAGAATGGTTTCCATGGCTGATAACACACTTATCATGTTCAAAATATTAATACACAACCCACTTTTTTAAAAACAAAGTCAACTTGAAAATTTGGAAATAAAAATTTATTAAAAACTTTTATTAAAGCCGAAATGGGCCCCACTTCAAGGCATAAATTTCAATGACATATAGTCATTAATGATACTTAAATAAAGAATTAATTAAAGTGATTTACTCAAAAAATAACTCATGTGGAAACTTCTAGAAGGACAAAAAACTAACTACTTCAAGAAGCATTGACAACAGATTTTAAAAAGCAAGAGAAAGCACCATCAAAGTGTTGGGTATGTGTTATATTCTTTGCATGGTTAGAAAGAGTGTCTATGTTATGTCAGGGGCTCAAGGGGGTATAGTGTCCCCTTTCTTGGGGTTTGTATGGGGGTAAGATCCCCCCTTCGCAAGGGGTTGGGGGAAGTGCCCCTGAAAAAAAATTTGGCAGTTTTTTTACGTATGTTTTTGGGCGGTTTTTCGACACATGGTTTTCTTCGATGGTTTTCTATTTCTAGTTAAGGAATTAGGGTTGTTTACTAATCTGGGTTATTGGATTAGGGTTTTGGATGCTATGATATCCTATATGTATATTTTATTGTAAGCAATGTATGAGATGATGAATATAGAATATGTGGGTTTTCTTGGTTTGGGTTTCCAGGGGAAAAATCTTTGTGTAATGTGTGTATTTTCCATTCTATATTTTCTGTTCTTTTATTGAAATTTGTTTGTAGTAAATAATTGTACAAGGTCAGAATCTATGAAAGGGGTTGACAGTCAAACGTTTCTATAGTGGTGAAGATTCTGCAAGAAGAAAATCTCCATCTTTCCAATATTTTGTGAATTGGCCTCCTAAAACGTTTCTCCCTATATTTTCTTTCTTTTTCTTTTTTTCTATCAAATCTTCCATGAATGTATGGAAAACATGAAGATTTAGGTCTGAGCAATTATTTTTCTAGAAATTTCCTGTCATCTTGTAACACTTCATGTCCAAAGGAGCATAATCCAAGATGTTATATGGGAAACATAATATGTGAGAAACCCCAATTAGAATGTGAGTCCTATGATCTACTCTCTTTCCTTTAGTTATCAAAATGAAAATACAAAGAAAGGGTCACTCACTATGGAGTTTCCTTTGACACTTTGGCTTGAAATGTTGATACAATATATTTTTCCTCCTATGTTATCCTCTCAAATCCCACTTCTAGGTGCTATGTTCAACTATGGAACAAGTGTAATGCTAAAAGAATGGAACCTCCTCTCTTCCTACTAGCCTAGTATTTAAGATAGTGTGATATTTTTCTAGGTAAGGGTTAGGGTTTCTTCATATCTCAACCCTTAATTACTGTTAGGGTTTAGATCCTATAGATTATTTTTGAAAGTTCACATGTGACTAGACCCACATGTGTGAGTAATGGGGGTTGATATCACATCCACTCAGAACCACACTAGTCAACAAGGCAGGTCAAATTGCAAGAGGCATAAATTTCACATACGAACTTTGATTGAGGTGATTTTTACATCATTGGAAATATCTTTGTGTGTAGAGAAATGACAAGGGGTTGGGATCTATGCTCAAAAAGTTTTAACCTATTACAACCCAAAAGGGGAATATGTAGGGTTAAATGTATATGATATGACCAAGAGAGGTAATCCTCCATAAATGTTTTGTGTTGTCTGACCCTTATCTGACTCAGGGTACCTGCAGAATAACCCCTACAAGTAACCTATGTGGCTACCTATGTCAAGAAAATAGAGTCACCACAATATAACCAATGCACAGGTTAAAAGTCATAAGTCCAGTCCACCGTATGGGAAGGGTAACAAAGCTCGAAATATAAAAAGCACTGCCTCTCACAGAGGTAAAGGTACTAGAAAGACCCCCAAATACAAGTAGAACCCCAGAAATATCTCTGACACTAAGAAGGTATTAGAGGGATATCTCTGCAACCAACTTCGTGTGACCTTGTGCTTAACTCCTATGTGTGCAGAGCGTCCTGATGTCACTGATTACATAATGGGTTTCACCACTCCCTAGTCAAACAAAAATGTTTAGTTTAATAGCCTTGGAGACATTTACTCACAAAAATCCTATTCCAAGGCCCTATGTCCTACACTTGTTTGTGTACCATGGAAAATAAAATTGTTTCTAATCAATTTTAATTAATTAGTGTTAATTTTAATGGCTTCTTCTTACTCAAGAGGTGTGGTCATGAAACTAATGGTATTACGACTCAACATATACAAAGAAGAAAATACAAAAACACTACTAAGTACTAGTCTTGAATTTCAAAGATATGATATGCTTCTAAATGCAATTTTTCCAATGCAAACTCTACAATTTCAATGAAAAGAAATCTCTCCTCATGTGTCAAAATCAATGCAATGTAATCAAAAGTGAAAATTCCATAATTTAAATAAGCAAATATTTTTGTATTTTCGATATAAAGAAAGGAAAATGCAAGGAATGAATATAAACTTCACAAGCAAACCCTACTGCAAGAAAAAAGAGACAAGCCAACTAGGACACCAAGAAGCAAACACTCAGACCAATGTGCAAGGACAACTAATGAAAAATATGATAAGAAATAAATCCACCCAAAAATTCAACAATAAAAAGGCTTCCCATCACTCTGTAAGAACTTAAAAGTCAGGATAGGGACCCAAGAAGACTCAACAACCAACCAAATTCACCCAACAAACACCAAATTCAACTAGAAAGACTAAATATATGATGTACGCGATTGTTTGAGCACAAATTTCATATATACGCTCCCTAAAGGAATACATATCGCGTATATACACATTTGTCAAGGGAAAAACCGCTTATACCTAACAAACCAATGCCAGGGAAAGGGTTAATTAAGCCAAGAAACTCAGATGCAAGGTAAAAAACAGGCTGTCAAGCAACATGCGACAAGGAAACTCATGCTAACAGAGAGAAAATCAAGGAGAAAAACACTCCAAACCCCAAAAACCGAGATCATTCCCCAGTATGGTCACCAATTCTGTTACGAGGAAAATCTCTCTGTGGCAAGGGGTAAACCACAACAGATGGAATGACATGTAGAAATCAACTCTAATCCAAAGTATGATATATAAATGAAATGATAACAAGACAAGGCTAAGATCCTACCTCGTCTAGACGTTCAAAGAAGACCACCGTTGAGCACGCAACCCAAATCTTTATACCTACAGCTTGTCCTGAACAACCAAGATACACTAGCATATGATGATAATATATAATGTTAGCATATATATTAGCATAATCCATTAACATACATGACAAATACACCCATGGAATAATGATTCAAATATTTGCAAGATATTAATTGGACGAGAAGAGAGTATTTATATTAAAATAATTAGTAGAAGTACATAGGTGAGAAACTTCTGTAATGACACATATCAGAATTGAGAAACTAAGTCCCTCCAGTTGGGACTCCGCCACTTCAATCATTCACCAAAGGAAAGATCATATAAAGGAGTCAATGAGGTTCTCCATCACAAAGAAGGAAGATCTTGGGGGCTAAACAAGGAGTTCATACTTTCAAGGACAAAGAGATTTAGACTCAATATGAAGTGAAATTTCTCCCAAGTGTCTTTGCTCTCAAATTTGAATTGTTGAATCCCTCAAGGCTTGGATACGGCTCAATTTATAGCCTTCAAATGGAAATGAAGGGCCAAGTCATATTATTTCCAGTATATGGAAGGTCAGGGATCATGGATCTCATGACATGACATGGAAACTCAACATAATTTTTAATTTTGAGCACCAAACCCAATGTACATGGGTTGTAGTAGAACAACCTATGTATACACTTATTGTATAACTGATAGGTCACATATATGTGGAAAATATTCTTTTTTGTCTTTGGAATGCACAAAAAGGGAACTTCAAGTCTGCATAGGGAAATGGAAGGCCATCCAAGAAAGTTGCATGGAGTGAGGAAAAATTTGTTGTAAAGTTTATCTCCAAAAACTAGCACTTAAACTCTACTTCACTCAGTTTAAAGAAGTGTCCATGAATTGTAATCAAAACTGAATGGTGAAGTTGATATCTACAGGTCTGAATGTAATACATAGTGGAACTCTAGAACTTAGATCTGAGATAGGTATTCGAATCCTTTTGATGGATAAATAGATGAATATGTGAATGTAATAGTGGTTCATTTTTTTTTTCAGGGTATCAAGCATTAGGATTTTGACTAGGCTTTGAAGCGTAAAACTACTAAGTTTCCCACCTGGTGAATACAATTTCTAGCGACATATTGTTTCTTATCAAATTTTGTTTGTCTTATTATCTTATTTGAATGCATGTGAAATGTATGTGAAGCATTGTTTCTTCTCTTTTCATCTATTGGCTTAGAGAAATATTTATTATCATACAACCTGATTTCAACTATTGTCTCAGTAAATTGTTTACTACCATACAACCTGTTTGGATAATTTATGTTTAGGTACATGTTTTGGATCTGAAATATTATTTCAAGTCTAAAAGTTCATACAACAAGTGACAAATTGTATGCTTGTTAGTATTTCCTCTATTTTATTTTTATATCTTTATCTGCTTACTAGAATGCATGTCATTGGCTAAGGAAAAACTTGTAGTTGATGTTGTTGAACAATCCAACTAGATCCCTGTCCTTGAAAGCTCATTCATCTGCAGAACCATCAAACAAATCAATCAAACCTATAAAAAACTAATTATCCCAATAACTGGGGTGGCCTAGCTTTGCCCTTTAGCAGTCAGGTGCAGACCTTAGGACCAACACTCACATTCAACCAAAAAGGTGTAGACGTCTTGTTTCATACCATTCTAGAAAAACGAACATTTTACACATTCATAAGTTTTGGTAAACCCAGAATGCCTAGCTGTGGGGGAAGCATGAAGTTCAAAAAGCACTGTGGATTTAAGTTGTGATTTCTTGCATAAATACAAATGACCTTTGTAGCAAAGCTCTGCATTGTGCCAAGAGTCATGGAGAAGATGGATAATTGTCTTGCAATTGGTGGATTATGTTAGAAATTTTGGGGTCTTGCAGCCGTTCCTGATGAGTAGCTTGGAGAAAATATGGTACAATTAATGAGAGGGAGGAAAGGGACCCGTCTTCTTCATACTTCCAAGAAAGAGCATCCACAACTACATTTTCCTTTAACTTCTTGTAAATGATCTCATAATAATAGTCAAATAGCTTTGTCACCCATTTTTGTTGCTCTAGTGATGAAATTCATTGTTCCAGAAAAAAACTTGAGACTCTGATTATCATTTTTTATTTGGAAGTGTTGTCCCAATAAATAAGGATGCCAGAGATCCATAGCATGTAGAATAGCTAACATTTCCTTTTCACAAATTTATTTGCCCAAATTTCTCTCTGAAATTTGTTTTCTAGTGAAGGCCAAAGGCCTACCATATTGCATGAGGACGGACCCAATTCCTTTCTCAGAAGCATCACATTCTAGTACGAAAGTCTTGGTGAAGTTTGGAAGTTCTAGGACAGGGGTCGAGCACATAAAATATTTCAATGCTTGGAAGGAGTGATCAACAACTGGAGTCTAGGTAAAAGCATTATTTTTAAGGAGAGAAGTGAGAGGAGCTGCAATTTTTTCCATAATTCCAAAAAAACTTCTCGTAATATCCCATTAAACCTATAAAACATGCAAGCTCTTAAGATTTTTAGGGTGAGGCCAACCCTGCATAGCTTCAATTTTCTTAGGATCAACCCAAACACCATCCTTTCTGACAATATGACCCAGGTATTCCACTTCTAAGGCTCCAAAGGAACATTTAGATTTTTTGAGGAAAGGTTGGTGCTTAGAGAGTAGATGGAGGACTTGTGAATGGGACATATGGGATGTCCAAGTTTTACTATAGATGAGAATATCATCAAATAAAACTAAGAAAAAATGATAGAGAAAAGGACAGAAGACATGATTCATAAGACTTTGGAAAGTGGAGGGACCATTACATAAGCCGAAGGGCATTACCAAGGACTCATAGTGACCCTCATGAGTTTGAAATGTAGTCTTAGCCATAACATAGATCAAGTTTGGTGAAGTAATGAGCACCACTCAATTCATCTAAGAGGTCATCAATGATAGGAATGGGGAATTTTTCTTTGATTGTGAGTTTGTTGAGGGCAAGAAAATCAGGACACGTGCACCAAGTACCATCTTTATTGAGTACAATGACCATATGGGAAGAATAAGGGCTAGTTCTAGGATGGATAACACCTGATTCTAGCAATTCATGAACAATTTTCTCAATTTCATTATTCTAGGCTAAGGGATGACGATAAGGGTGAACATTGGGAGGAAGATTGCTAGGTATGAGAGGAATGAAATGATCATGGATTCCACGGGAAGGGGGAAGTTATTTGGGAGTGGTAAAAACAACTTGGTAGTGAGAGAGGATAGATTGGAGGTTGGGATGCACATAGGGTATCTCAACATCATGAATAGAGTGGAGTTGGGAAATAATTCCAGAATGACCCTTTTTGAGGAGGTTTTCCATGCGATGGGAACTGATGATCTCACGGGGGCCTATTGTGATGCCTTGGAACTTATATTGTTGTCCCTCTTGTTGGAATTGCATGGTTAATTCCTTAAAATCCATGAGAATGGGGCCGAGAGTACGTAACCATTTGACACCAAGAAAAATGTCACAAACACCGATGTCTATATAAAAAATATGGTATTTCAGATGATACTGATCAATTTGGAGCCGCACATTTTCAGATCGTCCCCTAAATTTCATGGAACCTCCATTTGCAATCATTATTTGAAAATTATTGAAAGCACAGATGTAACAATTGAATTCTTGGGAAATGTGGTGATGAATAAAATTATGGGTGCTACCAATTTCCACAAGGATGATGAATTTCCTGTTTTTAATGTAACCAATTAATTTGAGGGTCCGGGGAGCAGAAAAGTCAGTGAGGGCATTAAGTGAAATCACCGGTTCAACTTCTAGTGGATCAAAATGTGCAGTCGGATAAGATGGTGGTGGTAACTCATCCATAGGTGAAACAACTGCCTCTTCTTCATAAATATCCTCAGTCATGGCCATAATGTTTTTTTGTTCCTTACACATATGCCCTAGAAAATATTTGTCATCACAATTATAAAAAAGACTCTTGAGTTGACGTTCAACCATTTTGTCCTAGGTTAATTTATGGATCTTGAGGGGAGTTGCAAGAGGGGCAAAGTTGGTGGGTTTAGGGCGAGGAGGAAAGGATGGTTTATGAATCTGGGAGGAGACAATATGTTGTGCTTCCTTGGCTCGTTGAGTAGATTCCAACCAAGTCTGGAGAAGTTCCATGTGAACATGGGAACATATTTCATCTTTTAGGACACTGATAAATCATTCCTTGAAGAAAGCATATGACATGTCCTCCGTTCTGAAAGACAAGTGCTAAAATGTAGCAATAAAGTTTTCCATTGTCCCAGACTACTTCCACTTGGTCAAGCAACCTAAATGGTGGGTGTCAGAGTCAAAGCGGTCATAAAGCTATGTAAAAAACTGTGTCCAAGCAACATACCCTTAGCATGCCTTTTTACACCATTTCCACCATTGCCAACGTTCCCGATCCATATGTAGGATATCATAAACAAGTTTAGCTAAATCATTAGTAATGCCATGCAAAGAGAAATAATGTTCCATTTGAGTGACACAACCTATGGGATCTGAGCCATAAAATTTATTCACCTAAATTCTGGGAGGTCTGAGGTCTTGAGAAAAGTGGGTAGTATGATGACCTTGGTAATGGGAAGAGTCATGGTCTTCTATATAGGATGGTTGTTCAAAAGAGGAAGGGTTCATGGAATGGCCCATGAATTGGTCAAGTGTAGCTTTGATGTCTTTGAGGTATTTGATGTGGGAACATTGGTCCTGGAGGACTTGAACAATGGAATTAAGTGAGCTAAGGTTGGCATTGATAGTCTTGATGTCCTCCTTGGTCTGGAGGTTGTCAACAACCAATGTATTGAGTTCTTGGGATCGAGTGGTGGCCATTTGGAAAAATGGGTAGGAAAATGAGATAGGGAGGAAGTAGGGGGTCTAGATGGGTGGGTGGGACCACTGAGAATAAGGGTGTCAAATGATAGGTACCACTACGATCGGGGAAAAAATGGGAATCCAATGGGACAGGGGAAAAATAAGGGTGCTAGAAAAGGGGTTAGGTCCATGAAAAGTTTTGTATTAAAAATTATAGGTACCACAGGAAGCAAGGAGAAGAGAGGAATCCAATGGGATAGGTACCAAATAATTATGTCGGCATGACCCCTATACCCATTTTTTTTTTACTCCTGTGAAGTTATACTCCGATCTGAAGAATACTGCAGTGTTGAAAGGCCCAAATTCTTAACAGGAGAAAATGTGTAGTAATTTTGCAACCAAAATGCATGAGGTAAAGTTGTGTGACAATGGATCTTTCTTGTTCTATGTATTTTTTTGTCCCAAGGGTTATGGTATTCAGGGTTTCTACAGACAAGGGTTTTCCATGTGCTACAACTCTCTAATATACGTGCGAGGTCCAACAATAGTACTTGGCCCAGTATCTCAGGGCACCAACTAAGAAGACTAGACCGTGCCCTTAGCCGCACTACCCCACTACCTAGGTACTAGAGAATATCTTCTTGAGTGTTGTTCTCAGTGGCACTATAGCATTCAAGAGGCTGATTGGTTTATCTATGGAGGGATTTAGTAGATCTAGGTCGATCTGTATACATGTGTTTTCTGATGTGCTACAACTCGAAGGGGTACCAACAGGGGTTACAAGGGTGTCCAACAATGTGCACTTAAGTACCACTTGTATTTCCTGCATGTATGATTCGCCAACCATAGATTTATGCATCGAACGACAAATATCTATAGCTTTAAGACACCATAATATGTCTCTACCTTGAAAAAAAACAACCCACAATTTTTTGCCAAGGAAAGTGCTCTGATACCACTTGCAAGGTACTAGATATATTATAATAGCATGAAATAGAAATATTGCAAAGAATAACAGTGGATCAACACAATAGATGAAACCAAAACACCCAAATAATACCTTTAATGATAGGAAACAATTCTCACTTGCCTCTTCGATGGGGCAACCTCCAGTAGAGAAATTCTCTATTACAATAATTCTCAAGACAAAAATTTGCATATCCTCTACTCCTATTTATACTAAATCTATCTATCCAAAAGAACAATCTAGAGGAAGATCCTTCTAGAAGTGGAAGCTTCTATTAGGTCTTCTTACATTTGATGTATTCTTTCTTATTCCTAGGTCTTATTAATATTGTCCTTTATTACATGTAAATATATTATTCTATCTACATGAGGGGTTAGGGAGGTTAGGTCCCTAACAAACTATAGTTTGAGTTCAGATATGTAGATCCCATATGGGGTTGATTTATATATGATAAACTTGTATATGGAATTTTTTTTTTTTTTTTATGATCTTTAGACAATTCTATTTGATATGTCATCTCTAGATGTGTACAGAGACATGGAAACATTTTTCAAATAAGCTCTTACATGGTAAAATGGTTTTATGATGAGATGTGACACGAGTACCATCTATTGATTAAGGTTGGTTGTCATTGATGTCAACCCTTGAAGAAAGTCTAGTAGCTAAAAGGTTTGGGTAATGGACCCAAGTTTGTTTGATGTAAAGATGACTCATTATTGTCTTGTCATGGTTTATGAGAAGTACAAATGGATGAACTCCAAAGTGGTCCCCTTATGGTGAAAGCCCTAACGAGAAGACACTTTGTGGATTGAGTTATCCTAGAAGTATGGTCAGATAAACCATGCTTAATTGTGGAATAATGAGATGAAGGTGAGTGAATTTTTCAGTGAAACTATCCTACATGGATAGTGCTTGTCATTCCATTTCCAGTGGTATGTGGAACGTCACATAACTCCTCACGGTTAGAGAGTTATGGCCATGTGAAGTTGCAGGACCCTCATGAGTCATCTAGAAGCCCCAAAAAGTCAAAGTGTTTGCAAAATAAATTATTTAAATAATAAAGTTAATGGAGAACTCTCTAAAATAAGGAAAGTGGGATGCTACATGAAAGTATAAATAAGAGGCAAGGCTCTCTCATTTAATCACACTTGAACACATTGAATATATTTTGTTGTGTAAGGCTTATTGCAAGTACTCATTGATACATTTGAACTTGGGAAAGTCTGAGGTAGTACGAAGGGTTGACGATGAAAGTTTCAAAATTACAATGAATACTAAAAAATCCTAGTTTCTGAGGTGTATGCGGGTTGACAATGTATTAGGGTGTGTACAGTACGCGGGATGACAGTGTATTAGGGTGTGTACATACGCGGGATGGAAGTGTATTAGGGTGCGTACATGTTGGTAAATACATGGAAACTTGAAGAGATGAAGATGCAGAGGTTCTAGATTCCGAGATCAAGCTCCCAGGAAGGTCTACAATGCTTAAATACATCAGATCTATCCATTGGTTCAAAAGGTATGTCTTATTTCTATGAATAGTTGGATTTTGATGTATGCATGAGAAATTGTTATGGAGATTTGAGAATTCTCCCTAGAGAGACTAGTGGCTGCATGGGATCTTCTGCATAAGTCAGATCTACAAAAATACAATGCTGGTATATTTATCATTGATACTTCTTGTTGAGGCACATATTGTATTTCTTGGCATATGGCTAAGGGTTTTTGTAGTACATGGTTGTGAGACGATAATTGTGAAGTGGTTGATGTATTGAGAGTTTGAATATCAGAAAGGGTTTGATGACTAGATCATGTGAGGGTTATTATAATTGTTCATGATTACACACACCTATATGTCACATGAATAGAGAGAGATATATATGATTTGGGTAAAGGTTATGTATGAGGATGCATGTACATGGTACAATTACAGTCTGGATACAGTGACAGGTTACAAATCTATGTGAAAAAGTTACAGAGGGTTAGAAGTTTTCAAGAGAAAGATAGCCCTAGTTTTCAGAGGTCATACACAGGCTGCATAACAGTTTGATCACGTACATATGTGGGCTGCATAACAGATAGGACACGTACATATGCGTGCTGCAACACTACAGGTCACATACCTGTTGTATTTTGTTGATATATGTTCATTTCAGGTACAAATTGATTACACGACATTTGTACAGGTTGGATGCAGGTCAGTGGTACAGATTGATACAGTTGTACAGTGGTATATCTCACAGTGATAGTGTGACAATGGTTCCATATTTATACTTCTACGTCAGGGTGGTGGGATGGGGCAAGGACAGGTGGTTGTAGCCAGAGAACTTAGGGGGTTGTAGCTTCCTTTTGGTTGTAGCTAGAGAATTGGGGAGTTGGATCTTCCCTTAGGTTGTAGCCTGAGAAATTAGGGGGTTGGCACCTCCTTCTAGTTGTAGCTGGAAAAAAAAGGAAGTTGGTGCTTCCAATGAATGTAATTCTTCAAGACATATAAGAAAAATCATTCTGTGATTTTCTCCCGGTTTGGGTTTCCATGTAAAACACCAGTTTACTGTGTATGTGTATGATTGTTCATTTGTTAACTGCTTATTTAATCTACATTTATTGGATGATAATGCTACATTGATATAACAACTGGATTATATGGTAAAAAAAGATTAGATTTCTTTATTACTGATTCGACCCCCTTCTTAGTAATCCAACAATTGGTATCAGAGCAGGTTCCTTTAGAAATCAGTTTAACCACTGAAAGGTAGATCATTGAGAGAAACAACTTGTATAAAAATGGAATACCATAGTTTGATGGATAGAAGTATGCATTTTGGAGCATAATGATGAAGACATATATATAGGCACAAGGATTTTAAATTTGGCAATCAATTGTAGATGGATACACAGTACCAATAGTTCTGCCAACAAATGAAAAAGAAGTGAAACTTGGTCAAAATAATTCCAAAGCCACAAATGCACTTCTAAATGGTCTTGGTGAAACAATATTCACCAAAGTTGCACATTGTAAATATGCTAAAGAGATTTGGGACAAACTTCAAAATATTTATGAAGGAGATTCAAAAGTCAAAAAACAGAGCTTCAAACTTACAGAGGTCAGTTTGAACAACTAAAGATGAAGGAAGATGAGAATATTGAAACTTACTTCTTACGAGTCGATGAAATAGTAAATGCAATCATGGGATTGGGAGAAGAAATCAAAGAATCTGTAATTGTTCAAAAGGTACTAAGATCTCTTTCTATGAGATTTGACCCTAAGATATCAGCACTAGAAGAAAGAGCAGATCTAAACTCAATAAGCATGGACGAACTACATATAATCTTCACAGCACATGAAATGAGAACTAAACATGAAAATCCATATTTAAAAGAAGCAGCCTTCAAAGAACCCAAAAGATCAAAGAAAAAGTGAAATAAACAAAGAAAAGAACATAACAACAATAGTGACGTCTCGAAATATGATGAAGAAGTGGCCAACTTTGTCAAAATACTGAACAAGGGAACCGATGACAGGTATAGAGGTAAGATTCCTTTAATTTGTTTTAATTGTGATGGTATTGGTCATTTTCCTAACAAATGTCCTCATAAGAAAAAGATAAATGATGAATATTACTCAAAAAGAAAACAAACATATAAAGGAAAAAGAACCACAAAGAAAGTTTTCAAGAAAAGATTATGCACCAAAGAAGACATCTCATCATCAGATGAAGATGAAGTCAGTGACATTGAGACAAAAAAATTTCTATTCATGGTAGTAGAAGACTCTGAAGAAGAATATGAAGAAGCCAAAGAAGAATATGAAGAAGCCGAAGAAGAAATTGAAGAGGCAAAATTTGACTATCGAGAGGAATTATTGAGTGCTAAAGAAGTTATTAGAAGAGAAAAGAGAAAAAAAATAAACTACAAGAGGAACTAGACAAGAAAGAAGACACTCGAGAACTAGAACAAATGATCAAAAATTTGAAGGTTCAAATTGAATAAGATAAAAGAATTGAAGAAGCACTCAAAGAACAACTAGAAGAAAAAGATATGATCATTGGAAATTTGGAAGCAAAGATTGTCACATTAAGAAAGGATATTCAAAAGAAAAATATGCAAAACAACTCAAAAGTTTTGGATGACATTATCAGCAGTCAAAAACTTCATCATGACAAGTCCGAACTTGGATACAATCAGACAGAAAATGGATCAAGTTCCAAAACAACAGAACAATAAATATATCCAAAAATCTATGCAGAAATAATCAAAGGGGATAGGAAGGTCTACAGAGAAAATTACAGGGACACTACTCCACTGAGAAGATTCAAATTTCAGAATCAATGACCGATAGAAACAAATAGGTCTTGGGAAGAAGGATTCATAAGAGCACCTCCTTTCAGAAGATACTCAACTCCCTGGTATCAAAATATCTTTTTTTTTTTTATGTTATGCATGTAATAATTTAGGACATAAAGTTGTGAATTGCAGAGCTAACAATAGGAACATAAACAACTTTGAAAGTCATACACAAAAGTGTTATCCAAGAAGGCCTAGTGACACACAGATAATAAGTTACAACAGGTTTGAATCCTTGAGCACTGAAGTGGAATGCTACAAATGTAATAAATTTTGACACATGGCCAAATATTGCAAAATGAAAATCCCTCCTAGAGAACCACAACAAGAAAACAACAATCACATACAGGAACCTCAGAAAAGGACATGGATAAGAAAGCAGAATCAATATAGCAATGAATAATGCACACTCGCTCTACAAGTTAGGCAAAAGAAACGTGGTTGGTATGCTGACAATGGTTGTTAAAAACATATGGCAGATGATAGAGACATGTTTCTTACATCAATAAAGGAAAGAGATGGATCAGTCTCCTTCCGAAATGATGATTCGGCTAAAATCATTGGAAAAGGCACAGTCAGAATTGGGAACAAGAATACAAAGGAAGAAAATGTTCTACTAGTAGAAGATATGAAACATAATCTTCTAAGTTTGAGTCAAATGTGTGACCAAGGTCATAAAGTCACTTTCGATTTAAAAAACTGCGAGATAAGAAAAGAAGGTTCAGGAAAATTGATTGCTACAGCTGCGAGAACTTCAAGCAACATGTATGTGTTAAGTGAAATTGTAAATGAAAAGTGTTGTCTAGGAAAGGAAGATGCAAGTTGGCTATGGCACAGAAGAATGGGTCACATACATTTTGATATCCTTTTCAAAGTCAACAAAAGAGAATTAGTCAGAGAAATTCCCTAGATCACGAAACCAACCAACACTTTATGCAAGCATTCTCAACAAGGAAAGCAAACAAAGACCGGGTTCAAATCAAAGGAATATTCAACGAAAAGACCACTGGAAATTGTGACTAGTGATCTAGATGGACCAACTACAACAAAGGGTTTAAAAGGTGAGAAATACTTTATGTTATTAGTTGATTATTATACAAGAATGACTACAGTTTTCTTTGTCAAGAATAAGTCAGAAGCTTTTGAAAACTTCAAGATCTACAAGGAAATGGTTGAAAATGAAATGGATTCAAAAATAAAATGCTTGAGATGTGATAATGGAGGAGAGTTCACTTCAAAGGAATTTATGGACTACCACAACAGTCATGGAATAAAAAGGAAATTCTCTGTTGCTAGGACACCTCAACAGAATGGAGTTATTGAAAGAAAGAACAAGAGAGTACAAGAAATGGCTCGAACAATGCTAATGGATTCCAAATTGACAGATATATTTTGGACACAGGCGGTGCATACAACAGTTCACATTCAAAACAGAGTAATGCTCAGAAACAACACTGCCAAAACTCCCTACGAGCTATGGAAAAGAAGACCAGCAAATGTGAACCACTTCGGAGTTTTTGGAAGTAAATGCTACATAAAAAGAGAAGATGGAAGAATGGGAAAGTTTGACTATCATGTGGAAAAAGGATTACTTGTTGGTTACTCAAGTACAAGGAAATCATACAAGTGTTACAACCTAAGATTGAACAAATTTGTGGAAATCATCGCATAAAAATTGATGAAAGAGGTAGACACAAATCAAAGGAAGAAGAAAATGAATCAATGGAACAACATTATGAAGAAGAAATAGAAGATGAAAAAGAAGGGGAAGATGAAGAGGATCCAATAGAAGTAGAAGATAAAGTTTAGCAAGTTCCTCTAAATACACCTAGCAGATGAGTACAGAAGAATCATCCTTCAGATCAGATTATCAGAAACAAACATCCAGGAGTTGAGACTAGAAGAAGAATGCGTTCACCAGAACAAACACACCTAGCACTCACATCTACGTTTGAACCAACTTGTTTTGAA
The DNA here is from genome assembly GCA_009831015.1 of Picea engelmannii. Taxonomy (NCBI): domain Eukaryota; kingdom Viridiplantae; phylum Streptophyta; class Pinopsida; order Pinales; family Pinaceae; genus Picea; species Picea engelmannii. The sequence continues at coordinate 273,796 of ML782859.1, read as the reverse complement.
GAGTCCAACAAGGATGAATTTTGGAATAAGGCCATGGATGAAGAATTGGATCAAATAGAGAAAATGACACTTGGGAATTGGTTCCAATACCAAAGGATAAGAATGTAATCGACACAAAGTGGGTATACATGAATAAATTGAATGAAGATGGACAAGTTACAAGGAACAAATCTAGTTTGGTATGTAAAGGATATGCATAGGTTGAAGGAATCAACTTTGAAGATACATTTGCCCCAGTTTCTAGAATGGAAGCAATCCGATTGCTTTTATCTTATGCATGCTCCAAAAATATTAAAGTGTATCAGATGGATGTAAAATCAACTTTTCTGAATGGGGAACTTGAAGAAGAAGTCTACATTGAAGAACCAGAAGGATTTCAGTTGTCAGAGAACACAAATTATGTGTGTAAATTAAAGAAGGCCTTGTATGGTCTAAAACATGCTCCTAGAGCATGGTACTCTAGACTGGATAAATATTTACAGCAGGTAGGGTTCAGAAAAGGAAGTGCAGACAACAACCTCTACATCAAGGTAAGTCAAGATAGTATTTTATTAATTGAAGTTTATGTTGATGATATTATTTTTGGTAGTAATGATGATAGGTTAAGCCAGAAATTTGCAAAGGATATGCAAAATGAATTTGAAATTTCATTACTTGGAGAACTATCTTTCTTTCTGGGAGTTCATATACGCCAAAGCAACCAAGGAATTTTTATTTCTAAAACCAAGTATATCAGAGAAATGCTAAAAAGGTTCGGAATGGAAGATTGCAAACCAGTTATCACTCCCATGAAAACCAGTTGCAAGTTGAGAAAAGATGATGATTCAAAGTCTACATATCAGAGGAGATACAAGTCAATTATTGGTAGCCTACTATATGTGACAATATCCATACCAGATGTAATGCAGGAAGTTGGATAGGTGGCATGATTTCAAGCAGCACCAAAGGAATAACATGTATTAGCAGTGAAGAGGATTTTCATATATCTCAAAGGAATAAAAGAGTTTGGATTATGGTATCCAAAAGGAAAGGATATATCACTTATTGCCTACACAGATGCAGATTGGGCAGGTTGTATTGATGACCAACGAAGCACCAGTGGAGCATCGTTCTACTTAGGTGAGTGTTTAGTATCATGGCTAAGAAAGAAACAATCATCGATATCTTTATCTATAGCCGAGGCAGAGTATATTTCAACAACAACATGTTGTACACAGGTTCTTTGGATGAAACAAAATCTGATAGATATACAGATTGAGTATGATGAGCCCATTCCAATATATTGTGATAATACAAGTGCCATCAATATCTCAAATAAATCAATGATGCACTCCAAGATGAATCACATTCCAATAAAGTATCACTTTCTACATGAACAGGTTGCATAAAAGAACATCAGAGTTGAGTATGTGGGAACAAAAGAACAAGTGGCAAACATATTTACAAAACCACTTCCACGAGAATCCTTTGAGTATCTTCGCTAGAGACTCAAATTTATTTCTACTCCAAAATGAATGCTTTTGAATGTGTTAGCACTCTGTAAATTCTTTCTAGATGAATGGACAAACGACAGAGGTAACTGTTTCAACCAACTTTAGAGATGAGGCACTAGCCTTCTCAACTCAGAGAGGGCTCTCTCATGTCACTTGATACATTTATGGAAGTCAATGGCTAGATTTGGTCTGTTTTGAGGTTTTTAATAAAATTGTTGAAGAGATGAAGATGACCTTTGGGATATGGGGTCAAACATGTAGGATGCATTGCCAAATCATAAAAACAATTAAGAGGAAAAGGCTAAATGAGGAAGTGACTTTTGAGTTTATGCTTGAAAATTTAGATGGTATCAAAAGAAAAGAAACACACAACTATTATCAGAGAATTATAATAATGAATTCTGAAATGGTTTAGAAGAGACAAACATAGTCTAAATCGCCAAGCCAAGAGCATTGAATAATGAATTCTGGACTTTTAATTTCTCAATTTAGATAGAAGAAAGCAAAATGAAATACAAAATAACAGGAAACACACACTATGAGAGAAAACGAGACTCATAACACCACCAATTAGAATATTTTCATAAAAAGTCCAAAATATGCCCTTGCATCCATGTATTCATTCCAGCCCCAGAGATTACAAAGTTTTCCTGCACAGAGGGCAGGCTCCTCCTTTCTCCCCCTTTATTTTCTATACTTGTGAGGCCAAGCATATATAGAGGAATTTCATGTGGAATTTAAAACGTTCTGACTTCCTCATAATTCTAAAAACAGATGCAAGTTACAAAAAGAAATAACAATTGTATTATTTAAAAGGACCATTAGTAAATGGTCTGTCACATAAGGACTCCCTTTTCTTAGGCTGGCATCTATCCAAAACTTTCTTAAATACCCTAAAATTTTACCTGAGGATTCACCTCATCTTGGCGATTTCCTCTTCCAGGGTACTCCACTAATAGGGATTTTCCCCGATGCTTTCTATCATCTCGGTTTTGGCCTCTGTCCTCCACCTTTTTCTCCTCTTCTTCTTTGCAGTTGGGTGGCAGGTGTTGTCCACGTGTTCATTTCTGACAAGATCCCTTATAACAAGGTTTAATTTGACTCCCAACTCTGTCTTAGTTTCAGGTTCGGTATGAAATTTAGTCGCCAGTATCTGCAAGACCCATTTTTCATCCTTACTTATTGACCTGCCTGGTACATTAGTGGAGAACCCAGTCGCGCTAGACATTATTTGATGGGTATTATCCATACCTTTCTGACTTTGTAGAGACCTTGATTTGGCCACCTTTTGATTTTACAAAATTTTAGGAACATAGGCCGAGCTTGTTTTTCTTACGCATAAGATGGCAATTTCCTAGAATAGGATAAAATGATCTCATATCTTAGATTTGATGTTTTTTTTGTACTTTGATCACAAATTATTGGCACACTACGTTGGTGTGCCACACTTCATCAATCCACTTCGAATGATGAGCCTTGAGTTAGTTATGTGGCGAAGTCCTTTTGGTACGTCATCTGGGGAAGTACCTGGACCAGTGATGTGAGGTGATCTAACCAGCCACCATTCTTCCTGTAAGTTATTGATGTGACATTTTGAACCATGTGACATCGGGGCCATAGGAAAAGTGGTTTCAGCCAATCCATTATCTCCCCCGATGCCTGTGTTAGAGCACCACGCGTTCCCCATCAAAACCAAAGTGGTTTTCCCCGGTCTTCCTTTGTGATGTTAAGTTCTGTGCTATTTGTTGGTCCGATGTGGGCCTCAACCGTGGATCAGAGATTCTTTAAGTTCGATGGTTCACCAACCTAATCCATTCCCACCTTCGCTATATTATTTCATATGCCGTGGGATATAGCCGAGCGCCCTAAACTAGCACGCCTCTACTGTGGTATAGCGTCTCACTGAACCTCATAAATTTTTAGATCCCGATATAAAAATTGTTAAGGTGATAACATAATGCTTATATTATATGTCTTATATGTACACAAGGAAGCACCATAAAGAGGATAGTTCATTTAGGGGGAGCATCCCCGGATGGAAATATACCTTTTCCATTGATGACAAAGGGGGAGAGATTTATCAGATGCAGAGGAAAGAGGCATAGTTCCATGGAGAGAAATGGTCACAGAGATGCAGAGGACAGAGGCATGGTTCCAAGGGGAGCATGAATGACATGATTTCAGTATTGAATCATAGTGTTTCCATCAATTCCAAAGGGGGATATTGTTGATTAAGGTTGGTTGTCATTGATGTAAACCCTTGAAGAAAGTCTGGTAGCAAAATGGTTTGGGTAATGGATCCAAGTTTGTTCGATGTAAAGATGACTCATTATTGTCTTGTCATGGTTTATAATAACTACAAATGGATGAACTCCAAAGTGGTCCCCTTATGGTGAAATCCCTCACGAGAAGACTCTTTGTGGATTGAGTTATCCTAGAAGTATGGTTAGAGAAACCATGCTTAATTGTGGAATAATGAGATGACGGTCAGTGAATTTTTCAGTGAAACTATCCTAGATGGATAGTTCTTGCCATGCCATTTCTAATGGTATGTGGAACGTCACATAAATCCTCACGGTTAGAGATTTATGGCTATGTGAAGTTGGAGGACCCCCATGAGTCATCTAGAAGCCCCCAAAAGTCAAAGTGTTTGCAAAAGAAATTATTTAAATAATAAAGTTAATGGAGAACTCCCTAAAATAAGGAAAGTGGGATGCTACATGAAAGTATAAATAAGAGGCAAGGCTCTCTCATTTAATCACAGTTGAACACATTGGATATCTTTTGTTGTGTAAGGTTTATTGCAAGTACTCATTGATACATCTGAAGTTGTGAAAGTCTAAGGTAGTACGAAGGGTTGACCACGAAAGTTTCGGAATTACAATGAATACTAAAAAACCCTAGTTTCTGAGGTGTACACGCACTGACAGTGTATTAGGGTGAGTACATGTTGGTAAATCTACGAAAACTTGAAGAGATGAAGATGAAAAGGTTCTAGATTCTGAGATCAAGCTCCCAGGAAGGTCTACAGTGCTAAGATACATCAGATCTATCCATTGGTTCAAAAGGTATGTCTTATTTCTATGAATAGTTGGATTTTGATGTATGCATGAGAAATGGTTATGGGGATTTGAGAATTCTCCCTAGAGAGACTAGTGGCTGCATGGGATCTTCTGCATAAGTCAGATCTATATAAATACAATCCTGGTATATTTATCATTGATACTTCTTGTTGAGGCACATCTTGTATTTCTTGGCATATGGCTAAGGGTTTTTGTGGTACATGGTTGAGATATTTTAATTGTGAAGTGGTTGATGTATTGAGAGGTTGAATATCATAAAGGGTTTGATGACTAGATCATATGAGGGTTATTATAATTGTTCATGATTAGACACACCTACATGACACATGACTAGAGAGAGATACATATGATTTGGGTAAAGGTTATGTATGAGGATGCATGTATAGGGTACAATTACAGTCTCGATACAGTGATATGTTACAGATCTATGTGAAAAATTTACAGAGGGTCAGAAGTTTTCAAGAAAAAGAAAACCCTAGTTTTCAGAAGGCATACACATGATGCATAACAGTTTGATCGCATACATACGCGAGCTGCATAACATATAGGGTGCATACATACGCGTGCTACATCACTACAGGTCACGTACTATTGTATTTTGTTGATACATGTTCAGTTCAGGTACAAATTGATTGCATGGAAGTTGTACAAGTTGGATGCAAGTCAGTGGTACAGATTGATACAATTGTACAGTGGTATATCTCACAGTGATAGTTTGACAGTGGTTTGATATTTCTACTTCTACGTCAGGGTGGTTGGACGAGGCAAGGAAAGGTGGTTGTAGCCACCTTTCAGTTGTATCCGGATAACTTAGGGGGTTGTAGCCTCCTTCTGGTTGTAGCCAGAGAGTTGGGGAGTTGGATATTCCCTCAGGTTGTAGCTTGATAAACTAGGGGGTTGGAGCCTCCTTTGAGTTGCAGCTGGAAAACAAAGGAAGTTGGTGCTTCCAATGAATGTAATTCGTCAAGACATATAATAAAAAACATTATGTGGTTTTCTCCCACTTTGGGTTTCCACATAAAACATTGGTGTACTGTGTATGTGTATGATTGTTCATTTGTTCATTTCTTATTTACTCTACAATTATTGGATGATAATGCTACATTGATATAACACTTGGATTATATGGTTAAAAAGGATTAGATTTCTCTATTACTGATTCACCCCCCCTCTCAGTAATCCAACACCATCATGGAGAAGAGGAATATGATTTGATTATTCATACTTTATAGCCTCCATATCATGTAAGAGTTGAAAAATATATGTTTAATGTTTTTTCCTAGTGGTTAGACAATATTGTAAGGGTAGGACACAAAGTTAGTCACTTATAAGGATTAATGGAGGGGTGCACAATAATATGTCAATCCTTATTATTTAGTGACCATTAGTCTCTCAATAGTTATGAATGAGTTGGGTTATTTAAGTCCCAACCATGGAACCTGCCCCCAACATTTCTAAATATTCTTGAAGGACATGTGGGAACACAACACCCTTAGTACATATCAATTGGTAATACTTGAAGGACATGTGAAAAAAATGGCACCCTTGTTAGATCTTAGTAGGCATTACATGGAGGACATGTATTTGCATGGCATGTTTAGTATAATGCAGTTGAAGAGTTGTAGACAATATGTATAACTCTTGGTGTAGGGTATCCAAAAGGAATGGGAGCCCCACCATCAGAATTAATATATCCACTAAGTCCAGGTGGGGGTGGAGGTGGATAAGATGGGGATACAGATCCAATCAAGAAATCAACTATGTGAGATGTCCCTGGGGTTGCTGAGTCATTTGATCTAGGGAAAGGGGAATTAGGAAGGACCATATAAAGGTATATAGATTGGACATATATCAAATCATATTGTTGGGAATTCTAGATAACCTCTTCCTCATTTTGGTGTAATGTCATAACAACATCCTTCGTGATGGGAGGAAGGAGGGACTTTAGAAAAATTCTCTTCAAGAAAAAATCATCAAGATTGGCCTTACAAATACTATGTCTTCTGCGCCAATCATGGACATGGTCCAAGATATGAGTGGCAGTGGTTTGATGAAAGGAGGAAAGGATCTCGATCCCTAGATATTTGTAGACATGTAACTGAAAGAGAAACACCTTGGAAATGCACTCAAAGGTGTGATGAATGTTTCCAGGTGGGTTAATGTACCCCTTGGTAATGAAACCCATCAAGGTTATCTGGAAAAGTCTCAGACTAACTCAGTCCTCCATGATGGAGTTGGAGGAACACCATAGGTGGAAAGACATGACATGGTTGGAGGGGTCTTCACCTAATTTACCCTCAAAATTGTGTATATCAAAGGATAGCTTGGTAGGTATGGAAGCCAATTGATGTCATGACGGATGGGGTCATTGATCAAATGGCTCAGGTTTGGGATGCTCAAGCCAGCCATGAAAGGAAATGAGGTTGGGGTATTTTTGGCCATGGTTAAACTAGGGGAGGATGGTCCTGGTGAAGGAGGTAAGGGGTTGGAACTGATCACACTAGTACCTCTCAACGAGGACGGGCGTGTTAGAAAAACAAGATCACAGATCAATAAAATAAAAAAAATGTGGAAATAAAACACATAAGATACACAATATAATAGAGACACATATATACGTGGCTCACCCAATGTGGGATATGTCCACCAGATAAATTGCTAGGTCCTTCCTTTATTATTATCTAGCAAATGAAGGGATACAATCTACAACACACCCGCTATAAATTCCTCTTCTTTATGTCACAGTCTCCTCACTTAGAATACAATATTGACAATAACACATAGCTGCAATACATTTCCCTCATAAAAGAGGGTTGTCTTATAGGGAAAAAAAATCCTAACATGAGTTCTACCATCAGATCTGCGACCTTATAATGAACGATCCAGATTTACTATGAAATTAAAATATACATTTACAAGGAAAATTTTCCTCCGGGGGGCCACTTGCCCTCGAACCCCACAGGGGGGGCAAGCCCCCCCGGCACTCCCCTGCATGGAGGGGTGTACAATATTCCAGGGTGTAAATTCTTCATGGCGTATAAACACGGTTGAAAACAAAGACCTCTGAATCATGAATATAATCAGGCTCCACAACCAACAATGGGTTTCGACTTAGATGATCTAGAATCAAAGGAGAGGTCACAGTGGAGACAAGAGAATGACTAATGGGGAACTCAAGTAGAAGGATATTAGCCTACAAGACTATCTCTTGGGATGAGATATGGTGTCCTAAAGGAAATTTTAATTTTGGTTGAAGTGTTGATGTTGTTTTGAAACCAATTACATGCTGAAAGTAAATTGGTGAATTGAAAACAAATGTTGAAAATTAAAAAAATTGAAAAGAAAGCTCTTGAAATAAATTCCTAATTATGCAAACAGCCTCATTAAAAGTACTCAGTGCTGACCCTTTTTTTTGAAAAAAATAAAAAGTGTTTCATGCAAGTTAAGAAATCTAAAGTAGGAAAATTTCCTTCCAACAATGTAATTAAAATCGCAATGAAAAACCCTATAGTTAAGCAAACATTAGGGCCTTGAATGACCTTTTTATTTTTACTAATGGTTTGGTATGCAAACATTAGCTACCTATGGTTATGTAATACCAAATTTATGATAGTCAATGGCTGTAAGAAACAACAATAAACTAAATTCAATGGAAACTAGTTTAAGTTCCCTACCTATATGCTCTTTTTGTCTTTTTTAAATGCACTAAAATGGCATGCGAGAAAATAAATAACCTAATGGGATGAACATGCCCTAAATAACACCTACATCAACTTAATGAAACACTGGAAACAAAGAAAATTTCAAAAAATGACCAATGTGGAAAATACCTGGAAAAGTGCTTTGGCTAGTGGTAGAAAATGGTTCAAAATTTTCATTGTCTAGTGGAAAAAAATGGTCTAAAATATGTTTTGGCTAGTTGTGGAAAATGACCCAAAAAGTGTGTTGTCTAGTTGCGGAAAATGGGCCAAAAAGTACATTGGCCAGTTGCAAAAAATGGGCCAACAAGTGTGTTGGCCAAGGGACCAAATCTTGCACCTACAACCTTCACTCCTAGGGTTTCCAGAGAGGTTTCTCGGTCCTGTAACCTACAAAGATGAACATAAAGTTATAGAATGTTGTAAACCCTTGAAAAAATCATGGAAACTAAAATAAAATGGAATAAATCAACCATTTACCCCACAACCACAACCAAGGATCATGAGTTTGACTTAGATCCCCAGTGGAGTCACCATTATGTTGGTGTGTTTTTGCAGTAAAGGTGGGCAAATCCACAAACTTTGTGGTTGTAACAAAGCTATAGAAAAAAAAAAGTGTTAGAAAAAAAGAAACCCTAGTTTTCTATGAAATAGATTTATTCTAAAATATTTTCTATTTAGTAAGAGTAAAAGGCATGCAGGAGAAAATATCTTCTTTCTTGAGTGTATGATAATAGGTTGAATTTATCCTCTTTGTTGGTTGAAAGTGATGGTGAAATGAAGCCAAAATTTCTAGGGGAATCTCGTTAGCACTTCATTAATCTCAATTATCTTGTGAGATGAAATGGAGAAAACCTCTTTAATTTATAGAAAAAATAATGGTTATCTTTGATATGGTCAAAAAAATAAAATATGATTATATGACCAAATTAATTTTAACCGTTACTTTTGAATTTTACCTTTTTGGGGTAAATTAAAAAAGGAAAAGTCATAAAAGTATTTTATAACTTAAATTAAAGGGAAATAACATTAGGAAAAGTGTTTTTAGAAGTAACTTTAGGGATAAATTACGTTAAAGTGGGTGCAAACATGGGAGACCTGTACTATAGACGGTGTATTTCAACATTAATCCTAGCAATTTCAAAATCTATAAAAATGGTATAAAATTATACCATGATACGTTGGGATAGTTGCGATATAGTTGGAAATTTGTTAATAATGGTGGTGAATCTTTGATTGAATTCTTTTATTTTCAATCTTTTATTCTTTCTTTGTTTTACATTCTAATTCTAGATATATCGAAGGATATATATGTATAAGTTATTTCATGACACAATTTTATTATAAATTATCTTTCAAAATCATTCCAACTAGTCATAGAGCCAACCTATAAATTAAAGACCATGTAGGGGATTTATTTTCAAATGTATGTAGAAATAATTCAAAAATTGCATTTTCATGATACACATTCATTAATGTAATAGACAATATGAATTATTTTATGTGAACGTCAAGTAATAATGATTTATCATGGTCAAATTTAGGTAATAACCAATTAAAATTCTTAGGAAGGTGTTAGAATTTAATAGGTATGTCTAATTCATCATGCGTTAACTAGGAATCGTAGTTCTAGTTTCCAGCCACACAATTAAAATCAAAATCAAAATAAAAATCCTTGATATTTTCAAAATTTTCAAGACTAGAACAAAGGTAGGGAATATTTCGGTCAATGGTTCAAGAATTTATTCAATAGCGTGTACAAGAAAGTAAACTAGGCTTACTACATAGACTTGTTCACTAGTTTGATTTATGTTATTATAAGCCCTACCATTTTTTGGTAACTCATGCACAACTAGTAAAGCATTTGATGAGAATAACTCCAAGTAAGATGGTGGAAAGCTTGGCGTTCTTGTGTTGGGATAGAAAACTAGTCCTGATTTTTTTGGCAGTGTGGAGGAAAATTAGATTATGGTTCAAATTCAGTTCATGTAGGTATTCCATTGTCAAGTTCATGTAGGTATTCCATTGTCAAAATGTACTTTTGTGTCTTGAAATTTAAGCTATAGGCTTGGGGTCATTCTCAAGATTGAAATCCATCTCCATTTAGTACTTGGTTTTGTGACAATTAAGGTTATTTCTATTCACACAAAATCCATGTGGTAAATGAATTCTATGATCAACCACTACTACATATTGAAAACTTTGCAATGACTACTTGCGACGAAAGTACCCTTTCATCGCAAAATTGAAGATAAAGAGTCAAATTTTTAATTTTTTTTATAAATTCAACCCATGTTCGTCGCTCTTGAGAAAAAACCAGTTGTACGTCTCAAGAGCAATGGACATGAAGATAGTGGACTCCCATCGCTCTTGTGACGACCATTGGTTATCATCTCAAGAGCGATGATCCAATGATGATCTTTACACTGTTTGACAAAGTCAACATTGAACATTACATTGTTTTAAAAATTCAAAATTTATTTGGTCAATGTTCATCGCTCTTGTGACGAAAAATATATCTATAAATGTTTTGAAAATTAGAAATGTTGCGACAATCCTGCTATAACAATGATGGTTCAGAAAGGGTATTTTTGTGCGCAAGAATGTCACATAACATTATAGGTGGGATAAAAAGTAAAGAGGGTGAAAATGGTGATGGTAGATGTTATTTCCCTTGCAAAAGATGTTGCAATACACGACTCGTAAGAATTTTAATAGCAACAACTAAAAAACATTGTAGGAAATATGGGCACATTGATGGGGGATCAAATGAATATCGGCCTGTGGTTATTAGCTATATATTCATTAATAGATGCGGGACTGTGTGTACTATCGAACTAATTTTAAAAGGAACAATGAAAATATATTGTACTAGGACTAAACATGGGCAACAATGACCTGTGAATGGGGCCAACATTGAAATTTTTTCAAACTATTTCTATATGCACTGAAATTTTACATGGATAGACTATTTTCATCCCTTAATGATATGGGAGGGTTTCTGGACTCAAATTTGACTCACACACCCACTTCTTTCCATCATCAATTCATCATGTAAACCATAAACCCTTTTTTTCTTTCAAAGTACACAAATTGGTTGACACAAGTTTTAAGTTTGCATCAGACTTAATTCTTCATTTTTCTTTCAGGTTCTACATTGTATATACAATGTATGTCTGTCATAGTTGTGATGAAAAATCCCTCTTTTTTTGTTCATTGTTTAATCAACACCATAAAAATATGTCCTTGCAGTACTAGATGCAGGAAATTTTAAAAGGAACAACGAAAATACATTGTACTAGGAATAGATATGGGAAACAATGACCTGTGAATGGGGCCAACGTTGATTTTTTTTCAAAATGTTTCTGTATGCACTGAATTTTGACATGGATAGACTATTTGCATGCCTTAATGATATGAGAGGGTTTCTGGACTCAAATTCAATGCACACACCCACTTGTTTCCATCATCAATTCATCATGTAAACCATAAAACCTATTTTTCTTTCAAAGTACACAAATTGGTTGACAAAAGTTTTAAGTTTGCATCAACCGTAATTCTTCATTTTTCTTTCATGTTCTACATTGTATATATTATGTATGTGTGTCATAGTTGTGATGAAAAATTCCTCTTTTTTCGTTCATTTTTTAACAAACACCACAAAATATGTCCTTGCAATATTGGATGCGGGAACGTGTGTACTGTCAAACAAATTTTAAAAGAAACATCGAAAATACATTTTACAATGACTAGATATGGGCAACCGTGACTTGTGAATGAGGCCAATGTTGACATTTTTTCAAATTGTTTATGTATGCACTGAAATTTGACATGGCTAGACTATTCGCATGCCATAATGATATGGGAGAGTTTTTGGACTCAAATTTGACTCACACACCCACTTGTTTCCATCATCAATTCATTATGTAATCCATAAAACCTATTTTTATTTCAAAGTACACAAATTGGTTGATACATGTTTTAAGTTTGCATCAGCCTTAATTCTTCATTTTTCTTTCACATTCTACATTGTATATACAATGTATGTGTGTCATAGTTGTGATGAAAAATCCCTCTTCTTTTGTTCATTGTTTAATCAAGACCATAAAATTATGTCCTTGCAGTACTAGATGCGGGAATGTGTGTAATGTCGAACAAATTTTAAAAGCAACAATGAAAAGACATTGTACTAAGACTAGACATGGGAAACAATGACTTGTGAATGGGGCCAACTTTGAAATATTAAATCAAAATGTTTCTTTATGCACTTAAATCTTACATGGATAGACTATTTACATGCCTTAACGATATGGGAGGGTTTCTGGACTCAAATCTGACTCACACACCCACTTGTTTTGATTATCAATTCATCATGTAAACCATAAACCCTATTTTTCTTTCAAAGTACACAAATTGGTTGACAAAATTTTTAAGTTTGCACCAACCTGAATTCTTCATTTTTCTTTTCGGTTCTACATTGTATACACAATGTATGTGTGTCATAGTTGTGATGAAAAATCCCTCTTTTTTTGTTCATTGTTTAATCAACACCATAAACATATTTCCTTGTAGTACTAGATGTGGGAACATGTGTAATTTTGAATGAATTTTAAAAGGAACAACGAAAAGACATTGTACTAGGAATAAACATGGGAAACAATGACCTTTGAATGGGGCCAACGTTGAATTTTTTTCAAATCGTTTCTGTATGCACTGGATTTTGATGTGGATAGACTGTTTGCATGCCTTAACGATATGGGAGGGTTTCTGGACTCAAATTTGACTCAAACACCCACTTGTTTCCATCATAAATTCATCATGTAAACCATAATCCCTATTTTTATGTCAAAGTACACAAATTGGTTGACACAAGTTTTAAGTTTACATAAAACTTTCTTCATTTTTATTCCAGGTTCTAAATTGTATATACAATATATGTGTCATAGTTGTGATGACAAAATACACTTTTTTCATTCATTGTTTAATCAACACCATAAAAATATGTCCTTGTAGTACTAGATGCGGGAACGTGTGTTCTGTCGAACAAATTTTAAAAGGAACAACGAAAATACATTATACTAGGACTAGACATGGGCAACAATGACCTATGAATCGGGCCAACGTTGAAAGTTTTTCAAACTGTTTCTGTATGCACTAAAATTTGACATGGATGGACTATTCACATGCCTTAACGATATGGGAGGGTTTCTAGACTCAAATTTGACTCAAACACCCACTTGTTTTCATCAACAATTCATCATGTAAATCATAAACCCTATTTTGTTTTTCAAAGTACACAAATTGGTTGACACAAGTTTTAAGTTTGCATCGGCCTTAATTCTTCATTTTTCTTTCAGGTTATACATTATATATACAATGTATGTGTTTCATAGTTGTGATTAAAAATACCTCTTTTTTCGCTCATTGTTTAATAAAAACCATAAAAATATGTCCTTGCAGTATTAGCTGTAGTAACCTGTGTACTATCGAACGAATTTTAAAAGGAACGGCGAAAATACATTGTACTAGGACTAGACATGCGCAACAATGACCTTTGAATGGGGCCAACGTTGAAATTGTTTCAAATTGTTTCTGTATGCACTGAAATTTGACATGGATAGACTATTCACATGCCGTAACGACATGGGAAGGTTTCTGGACTCAAATTTGACTCACACACCCACTTGTTTCCATTATCAATTCATCATGTAAACCATAAACCCTATTTTTATTTCAAAGTACACAAATTGGTTGACACAAGTTTTAAGTTTGCATCATCCTTTCTTCATTTTTATTTTAGGTTCTACATTCTATATACAATGTATGTGTAGTATCATAGTTGTGATGAAAAATCCCTCTTTTTTCGTTCATTGTTTAATCAACACCATAAAAATATGTCCTTGTACTACTCGATATGAACATGTGTATTGTCGATCGAATTTTAAAAGGAAAAAAAAAAGACATTGTACTAGGACTAGACATGGGTAACAATGACCTGTGAATGGGGCCAACGTTGAATTTTTTTCAAACTATTTCTGTATGCATTGAAATTTGACATGGATAGAATATTCATATGCCTTAAAGATATGGGAGGGTTTTGGGACTCAAATTTGACTCACACACCCAATTTTTTCCATCATCAATTCATCATGTAAACCATAAACCCTATTTTTATTTCAAAGTACAGAAATTGGTTGACACAAGTTTTAAGTTTGCATCAACCTTAATTCTTCATTTTTCTTCCAGTTTCTACATTGTATATACAATGTATGTGTGTCATATTTGATGAAAAATCCCTCTTTTTCGTACACTTTTTAATAAACACCATAAAAATATGTCCTTGCAGTACTAGATGCGGGAACGTGTGTACCCTCGAACGAATTTTAAATGCAACAATGAAAATACATTGTACTAGGACTAGACATGGGCAACAATGACCTGTGAATGGGGACAACTTTGAATTTTTTTCAAATTGTTTATGTATCCATTGAAATTTGATATGGATAGACTATTTGCATGCATTAACAATATGGGAAGGTTTCTAGACTCAAATTTGACTCACACACTCACTTGTTTCCATCATCAATTCATCATGTAAACCATAAACCCTATTTTTCTTTCAAAGTACACAAATTGGTTGACACAAATTTTAAGTTTCCATCAGCCTTAATTCTTCATTTTTATTTTAGGTTCTACATTGTATATACAATGTATGTGTGTCATAGTTGTGATGAAAAATCCCTCTTTTTTCGTTCATTTTTTAATCAACACCATAAAAATATGTCCTTGCAATACTAGATGCGGGAACGTGTCTATCATCGAACAAATTTTAAAAGGAACTACGAAAATACATTGTACTAGGACTAGACATGGGCAACAGTGACGTGTCAATGGGGCCAATGTTGAAATTATTTCAAACTGTTTATGTATGCACTAAAATTTGACATGGATAGACCATTCACATGCATTAACAATATGGGAGGGTTTCTGGACTCAAATTTGACTCACACACCCACTTTCTTTGATCATTAATTCATCATGTAAACCATAAACCCTATTTTTATTCCAAAGTACACAAATTGGTTGACACAAGTGTTAAGTTTACATCAACCTTTCTTCATTTTTCTTTCAGGTTCTACATTGTATATACAATGTATGTGTGTCATAATTGTCATGAAAAATCCCTCTTTTTTTGTTCATTATTTAATCAACACCATAAAAATATGTCCTTACAGTACTAGGTGTGGGAACGTGTGTACTATCAAACAAATTTTAAAAGGAACTATGAAAAGGCATTGTATTAGGACTAGACATGGGGAAAAATGACCAGTGAATGGGGCCAACATTGAAAGTTTTTCAAATTGTTTCTATATGCACTGAAATTTGACATGGATAAATTATTCCCATACCTTAATGATATGGGAGGGTTTCTGGACTCAAATTTGACTCACACACCCACTTGTTTCCATCATCAATTCACCATGTAAACCATAAACCCTATTTTTATTTCAAAGTATACAAATTGGTTGACTTAAGTTTTAAGTTTGCATCCTCCTTTCTTCATTTTTCTTTGAGGTTCTACAATGTATGTGTGTCATAGTTGTGATGAAAAATCCCTTTTTTTTTGTTCATTGTTTAATCAAGACCACAAAAATATGTCCTTGCAGTACTATATGCGGGAACATGTGTACTGTCAAACAAATTTTAAAAGAAACAATGAAAAGACATTGTACTAGGACTAGACATGGGAAGAAATGACTTGTGAATGGGGCCAACGTTGAAATATTTTCAAACTATTTATTTATGCACTGAAATTTTACATGGATAGACTATTTTCATGCCTTAACGATATGGGAGGGTTTCTGGACTCAAATCTGACTCACAAAACCACTTGTTTCGATCATCAATTCATCATGTAAACCATAAAACCTATTTTTCTTTCAAAGTACACAAATTGGTTGACAAAATTTTTAAGTTTGCACCAACCTAAATTCTTCATTTTTCTTTCATGTTCTACATTGTATATGCAATGTATGTGTGTCATAGTTGTGATGAAA
This sequence comes from Picea engelmannii, assembly GCA_009831015.1. Classification (NCBI taxonomy): domain Eukaryota; kingdom Viridiplantae; phylum Streptophyta; class Pinopsida; order Pinales; family Pinaceae; genus Picea; species Picea engelmannii. The sequence goes on along the minus strand of ML782859.1, from coordinate 257,465 downwards.
AATCCCTCTTTTTTTGTTCATTGTTTAATCAACACTATAAACATATGTCCTTGCAGTACTAGATGCGGGAACATGTGTAATTTCGAACTAATTTTAAAAGGAACACTGAAAAGACATTGTACTAGGAATAGACATGGGAAACAATGACCTTTGAATGGGGCCAATGTTGAAATTTTTTCAAAACCGTTTCTGTATGCACTGGAATTTGACATGGATAGATTTTTTTCATGCATTAACGATATGCGAGGGTTTATGGACACAAATTTGACTCAAACACCCACTTGTTTCCATCATAAATTCATCATGTAAACCATAAACCCTATTTTTATTTCAAAGTACACAAATTGGTTGACACAAGTTTTAAGCTTACATCAAACTTTCTTCATTTTTCTTCCAGGTTCTACATTGTATATACAATATATGTGTGTCATAGTTGTGATGAAAAAATCCTCTTTTTTTCGTTCATTGTTTGATCAACACCATAAAAATATGTCCTCATATTACTAGATGTGGGAACGAGTGTTCTTTCAAATAAATTTTAAAAGGAACAACGAAAATACATTGTACTAGGACTAGACATGGGCAACAGTGACCTGTGAATTGGGCCAACATTGAAACTTTTTCAGACTGTTTCTGTATGCACTAAAATTTGACATGGATGGACTATTCACATGCCTTAACGATATAGGAGGGTTTCTAGACTCAAATTTGACTCAAACACCCACTTGTTTTCATCATCAATTCATCATGTAAATCATAAACCCTATTTTGTTTTTCAAAGTACACAAATTGGTTGACACAAGTTTTAAGTTTGCATCAGCCTTAATTCTTCATTTTTCTTTCAGGTTATACATTATATATACAATGCATGTGCATCATATTTGTGATTAAAAATCCCTCTTTTTTCATTCATTGTTTAATAAAAACCATAAAAAATATGTCCTTGCAGTACTAGATGCGGTAACGTGTGTACTGTCAAACAAATTTTAAAAGGAACAACCAAAATACATTGTACTAGGACTAGACATGGGCAACAATGACCTTTGAATGGGGCCAACATTGAAATTATTTCAAATTGTTTCTGTATGCACTAAAATTTGACATGGATAGACTATTCACATGTCGTAACGATATGGGAGGGTTTTTGGACTCAAATTTGACTCACACACCCACTTGTTTTCATCATCAATTCATCATGCAAACCATAAACCCTATTTTTATTTCAAAGTACACAAATTGGTTGACACAAGTTTTAAGTTTCCATCATCCTTTCTTCATTTTTCTTTCAGGTTCTACATTGTATATACAATGTATGTGTACTATCATAGTTGTGATGAAAAATCCCTTTTTTTTCGTTCATTGTTTAATCAACACCATACAAATATGTCCTTGTACTACTCGATATGAGAACATGTGTATTGTCGATCGAATTTTAAAAGGAACAAAAAAATACATTGTACTAGGACTAGACATGGGTAACAATGACCTGTGAATGGGGCCAACGTTAAATGTTTTTCAAACTGTTTCTGTATGCATTAAAATTTGACATGGATAGAATATCCGCATGCCTTAACGATATGGGAGGGTTTCAGGACTCAAATTTGACTCAAACACCCACTTGTTTCCATCATCAATTCATCATTTCAACCATAAACCCTATTTTTCTTTCAATGTACACAAATTGGTTGACACAAGTTTTAAGTTTGCATCAGCCTTAATTCTTCATTTTTCTTCCAATTGCTACATTTTATATACAATGTATGTGTGTCATATTTGTGATGAAAAATCCCTCTTTTTTCATACAGTGTTTAATCAACACCATAAAAATATGTCCTTGCAGTACTAGATGCAGGAACGTGTGTAACCTCGAACAAATTTAAATGGAACAATGAAAAGACATTGTACTAGGACTAGACATGGGCAAAAATGACTTGTGAATGGGGCCAACTTTGATTTTTTTTCAATTTTTTTATGTATCCACTGAAATTTGATATGAATAGACTATTTGCATGCCTTAACGATATGGGAAGATTTATAGACTCAAATTTGACTCACACACCCACTTGTTTCCATCATCAATTCATCATGTAAACCATAAACCCTATTTTTCTTTCAAAGTACACAAATTGGTTGACACAAGTTTTAAGTTTGCATCAACCTTAATTCTTGATTTTTCTTTCAGGTTCTACATTGTATGTGTTTCATAGTTGTGATTAAAAATCCCTCTTTTTTCGTTCATTGTTTAATCAACACCATAAAAATATGTCCTTGTAGTACTAGATGCGGGAACGTGTGTGCTATCGAACGAATTTTAAAAGGAACAACGAAAAGACATTGTACTAGGACTAGACATGGGAAATAGTGACATGTCAATGGGGACAACGTTGAAATTATTTCAAATTGTTTCTGTATGCACTGAAATGTGACATGGATAGACTATTTTCATGCCTTCATGATATGGGAGGGTTTCTGGACTCAAATTTGACTCACACACCCACTTGTTTCCTTCATCAATTCATCATGTAAACCGTAAACCCTATTTTTCTTTCAAAGAACACAAATTGGTTGACACAAGTTTTAAGTTTGGATCAACGTTAATTCTTCACTTTTCTTTCAGGTTCTATATTGCATATACAATGTATGTGTGTCATAGTTGTGATGAAAAATCCCTCTTTTTTCATTCATTGTTTAATCAACACCATAAAAATATGTCCTTGCAGTACTAGATGTGGGAACGTGTGTACTGTTGGACGAATTTTAAAAGGAACAATGAAAAGACATTGTACTAGGACTAAACATGGGCAACAGTGACCTGTGAATGGGGCCAACGTTGAAATTTTTTCAAATTTCTTCTGTATGCACTGAAATTTGACAAGGATAGACTAATTTCATGCCTTAACGACATGGGAGGTTTTCTGTACTCAATTTTGACTCACACACCCACTTGTCTACATCATCAATTCATCATGTAAATGATAAACCCTATTTTTCTTTCAAAGTACAAAAATTGGTTGACATAAGTTTTAAGTTTGCATCAACCTTTCTTCATTTTTCTTTCAGGTTCTACATTGTATATACAATGTATGTGTGTCATGGTTGTGATAAAAAACCCTCTTTTTTCCATTCATTGTTTAATCAACACCATAAAAATATGTCGTTGTAGTAAAATATGCAGGAACGTGTGTACTATCGAACAAATTTTAAAAGGAAAAATGAAAAGACATTGTACTAGGACTAGACATGGGAAACAATGACCTATGAATGGGGCCAACATTGAAATGTTTTTAAACTATTTATGTATGCACTGAAATTTGACATGGATAGACTATTCACATGCCTTAACAATATGGGAGGGTTTAACGACTCAAATTTGACTCACACACCCACTTGTTTCAATAATCAATTCATCATGTAAACCATAAACCCTATTTTTCTTTCAAAGTACACAAATTGGTTGTCACAAGTTTTAAGTTTGCATCAAACTTTCTTCATTTTTTTTCTTCAGGTTCTACATTGTATATACAAGGTATGTGTGCCATAGTTGTGATGAAAAATCCCTCGTTTTTCATTCATTGTTTAATCAACACCATAAAAATATGTCCTTACAGTACTAGATGTGGTAACGTGTGTACTGTTGAAAGAATTTTAAAAGGAACTTTGAAAAGAGAATGTACTAGGACTAGACATGGACAACAATGACCTGTGAATGGGGCCAACATTGAAATTTTTCAAACTCTATCTATATGCACTGAAATTTGACATGGATAAACTATTCACATACCTTAACGATATGATAGGGTTTCTTGACTCAAATTTGGCTCACACACCCACTTGTTTCCATCATCAATTTATCATGTAAACCATAAACCCTATTTTTCTTTCAAAGTACACAAATTGGTTGACTTAAGTTTTAAGTTTGCATCATCCTTTCTTCATTTTCATTTTAGGTTCTACATTGTATATACAATGTATGTACAATGTATTATATATAGTTTGATGAAAAATTCCTCTTTTTTCGTTCATTGTTTAATCAAAACCATAAAAATATGCCCGTGTAGTACTAGACGCAGGAACGTGTGTACTTTCAAATGAATTTTAAAAGGAACAACGAAAAGACATTGTACTAGGACTAGATATGGGCAACAGTGACCTGTGAATGGGGCTAACATTGAAATTTTTTCAAATTGTTTCTATATGCATTGAAATTTGACATGGATAGACTATTTGCATGCCTTAATTATATTGGAGGGTTTCTGGACTCAAATTTGACTCACACACCCACTTGTTTCCATCATCAATTCATCATGTAAACCATAAACCCTATTTTTCTTTCAAAGTACACAAATTGGTTGACACGAGTTTTAAGTTTGCATCAACCTTTCTTCATTTTTCTTTCATGTTCTACATTTTATATACAATGTATGTGTGTCATAGTTATGATGAAAAATCCCTCTTTTTTGTTCGTTGTTTAATCAACAGTATATATAATTTGTATAAACCATTTTTTTCTACAGTGTATCACCCTTAATATTTAGAAATTAAAACTCCTACGTTATAATACTAATGAGGCTATAACAACTAAATTATAATTACCACTATAACCTTTCATACCTAACCCTTATAATCCATAACCAAAAACCCTCATAACTTACAATATAACTCCAAAATCTTGTAGTATTAAACCCCTAACACCTATAACCCTAATATATAATGCTCATAACTTTTAACTCCCTTAAGCCTTACCCCTATATCCTCTAATCCCCATTTCCTTAACCCTTTTAAACCTAAAATGATATAATCAATAACCCTTATAACCCCAAACTCCTAACACTTTTATCTTCTAACGTTAATCCATATAACCATTTTATCTTAGTAACCATTATAACCCCTAATACCTATAACAATTATAACCCAAAACCCTATATAACATATAATCTAACTGATATCCCCTTCAACTTATAACCTTTATAAGTATCACCACTATCCCCATAACATCTACCTATTATAACCATCATCACCCCTAACCTCTATATCCTTAACAAACATAACTAATAACCCATAATACTTAAATTTCCTAATGCCTAATCCTTATAAAACCTAACTATTGCAAACCCTAATCCATATAACCCCTAACTACTAGCATATAACCCTTAATCTCATATCTCCTAACTCGTAAACCCTAACACTAATAACCTCTTACACCTAACCCCTAATGTCGATAGACCCTAACACTTATAACTCTTACCCATATAATTCTTAAACCTTATAAACATTAAATCACATTATCATTAATGCTTGGAACATGTATATTCATCAATACCTACCCTCTATAACCCTTATCCACTATGACCCCTAACCACAAAACCATATAAATCTCTTATCTAATATAATCTCTCACTTAAATAACTCTTATAACCCCTAAGTCATAATCCTCATCGATTGTGTCACCATAATAGAACACCTACACCTTGTAAATGTTAGAACCCCTAAACCCTATAACACCTAATATTCAATCACAAACACACACAACCCATAATCTCTAATCCCAATAACCCTTAACTCCCAACTTCTAATCCCTATAGCTTCCAATGAAAAAATGAATAACTATATTTACCTTAATCCTTATAACATGAAACCACTAATCCATCTTACTTATACTAGCCATTAATCACCRTGACTACTAACCATCACAATATATATAATTTATATAAACCCTTTCGTMCTATAGTGTATCACCCTTATAACCACTTATACCTTCTAACTTTAATCCATATAACCCCTTTATCTTCTTAACCATTATAACCCCTAATGCCTATAATAACTATAACCCCAAACCCTATACAACATCTAGTATAACCAATATCCCCTCCAACTTATAACCTTTAGCAATATCATCCCTAACCCCATAACACCTACCTATTATAACCATCATCACCCCTAACATCTAAACCGTTATAAACACACAGAACTAGTAATGCATTCTTAAATTACCTAATCCCTAACCCCTGTAACACCTAACCATTGTAAAACCTAATCCATATAACTCTTAAATACTAGCATATAACTCATAATATCATATCTCTTAAGTCATAAAACCAACACTAATAACCTCTCACACATAACCCTTAATTCCAATAGACCATAAAGCTTTTAACTATAATTCATAAACCTTATAATCATTAACTCATATTATCATTAATTCTTAGAACATATAGAACATATATATAACCCCCACTCCCTATAACATTGTACCACTAACCCATATCAACCCATAATATAACCTTAAATATCTAAAAACCTAAACCCCTATGACCACAAATCCATAACACCAAATACCTATAATTTATCACTTTAATCCTTAATTAATAACACCTATTACATGTGTAATTTTCACCCATTTGGATATTACCCTTAACCTCTATAACTCTTATTCCATAACACTACAACCCATAACCACTATAGTCCCTCAAAACGAACCCCTCATCTCTAATCCATTTAACTTTTATCACCCCAACCATAATGACCCTTAATGCAAGAAAATAAACATTATGACCCCTAGTGCTTATAAGCCTTAACCCTTATCATCACTTAAACACTATAACCCTTTTAATTTTCAACACTCGTAATCCTTTAACATTTATCACCCCTAAAATATATAATTCATAGCACCAATAAATATTAGCTATTATATCCCTTAAACCTTATAACACCTAACCCCTTTAATTCATTTAACCCCTAACTCCTATAACATCTAATACTTAATCTCTAAATTCTATAACCGCTAACCATATAATCACTAACTCTTAGAACCACTATCATCCATAACCCCTAATATAACTCCAATAATGTCTAACTCTTTAGAGAACCTACTTCCTAACATTGTAACCTTTAACACATAACTATTATAACTCAATCACACCTAACCTCTATAAACCTTAATATAACCCATCACTTGTATAACCTTTATACCCTTATAATTCATAACCATTATCCTCTATAACTTAACCCCTGTAACTCCTTACCTCCAACATGCATCAATGTTAATTCTTAACTCATATAACACACTACATTTTTACTCTTATAACACATATTTGTTGAACTCTATAAGTTATCACCTCTAACCCTATAATTGTTGGATTACTGAGAGGGGGGCTGAATCTATAATAGAGAAATTTAATCCTTTTTAACCATATAATCCAAGTGTTATATCAATGTAGCATTATCATACAATAACTGCAAAGTAAATAAACAATAAAAAATAAACAATCATACACATACACAATACACCAGTGTTTTATGTGGAAACCCAAAGTGGAGAAAACCACATAATGTTTTTTCATATATGTCTTGAAGAATTACATTCATTGGAAGCACCAACTTCCTTTGTTTTCCAGCTACAATTGGAAGGAGGCTCCAACCCCCTTGTTTCTCAGGCTACAACCTGAAGGAAGCTCCAACTCCCCTATTCTCTAGCTACAACCAGAAGGAGGATACAACCCCGTATGTTCTCCGGCTATGACCGGAAGGTGGATACAACCACCTGTCCTTGCCCCATCCAACCGCCCTGAAGTAGAAGTAGAATGATGAAACCACTATCACTGTGAGATATACCTTTGTAAACTTGTACCAATAAACCTGAACCATGCATCAACATGTGCCTCAACATGTACCATAAATAAGTGCATCAACCATGCACCAACCTGTACAAAATAACCTGTAATCAACCTGTACCATAAAAAAGTGCATCCAACCATGTACCAAATATGTACCAAGTATGTATCAATTGTTGGCATAGGGGAAAATGGCACAGGGGCAGACCCAGGGTTTAGCTCCAAGAGCGCACCAACAAGCCCTAGCTACTGGCCCTTTCGGCAACACCTGCGAAGCAGATGCAGTCTCACCTGAAGCAGCTATGAGGGGGTTGCAGGACAGAGATGTCTACAACCATGGGAATATCAAGTGGTTCTTATTATAAAAACAACATAACATGCATCTACCATTAAACTAGCTAAATCTATCCCTCATAGCTATAGATCTGATCTAATATAGTAATGCATATAACAATATAACAGCATCAGAGCTCAAAGAATCAATCACACACACAACAACAGAGGTACTTGGTTCACCCTCCCTCTAGGGATACGTCCATAGAAATGTGCTTATGATATATTAAGGTAAAGCTTATAGTTATGATCTGCGCTCTTGGCCAACAGATCCTCTCTCTCCATCTCTCTTCCTCTCTTCCTTCCTACGCACCCAGCTGCAGAACTTGATCTTCGCACCCAGCTGAAGATCTTACAATACCAGAAGGCTCTCTCTCTCAACACTTCTCTCACCCTCAATACAATATTCTCTTGATGAACAATACTTCGACTATAAGTCTTAATCATAGTACCGACCTGACCTAGGTCCTCTCAACCTCTATTTATACATTACAATCCCTCACCGACAGCCTTAGGTCAAAACCTAGGTGTCAAAACCCTAGGTGTCTACAACCCTAGGTCAACTTGACCCATTCTTTCTGGTCTTCACCAGCCTGTCTTTCCTTCTCCATCTCGCGATGCTCCAAGGCATATAATGCTGGATTTTTCCACTTCCTAAGTCATCCTCAGTCCATTCTTCTTGCTAATCTATCATCCTTGTTCTCCTCATCCAACAGCCTGCTTTTCCGCACTTCGCTCCATCTTCTTTGTTCTTTTTCTCACTTTGACCCAGTGATAGCCACTGTGTCTCCCATGCAGCTCACTTTTTACCTTTGCTTCCTTGTTCTTCGCTTCCTTCCATAACCCATGGCCAACGGACCCCCAACACTCACCTGTGACTCATACCGAGGCACTTGAGATCTGATCCTCTTGTTTTACTTCGACTTTCGACTATGCAGTGCAACCCTTGCTTTCTTCTTTATGCCTCCTTTCCATCCTTGTGCAGACTATATTTTCTGTGTCTGGTACCCAGCTTCAACTACACCTGGTACTTGGACCCTTGTCTTCTTGATTCTACTAAGAGCTGCGAGGCGACTGGTTGTCATAGTACAACTTCAACCGACTCCCATTCACCAAGCCTTCCTTCCAATCTCCTTTCAATGTCTTCAACTGCACAACTCCTCCTTCTGTAACATAGGTAATCTGATATGGTCCGAGCCAATGCGTTCTTAACTTCCCAAGGTGTTTGATAAACTTACTGTCATATAGCAGGACTAAATCACCTTGCCTGAATATCTTCTTCTTGATGTGTCTGTCATGATAGGCCTTTTAATGTTCCTTCTGAATTTGCTGATGGAAGCTTGCAATGAATCTGTCTTCTTCTAGTTCAACCAACAATGATAGCCTCTCATGAATGGTGCCAGTATCATACATGTCTGTAAATGCATCAATTCTTAAGCTTGGTACCAAGTACTCCATTGGGACAACAACTTCAAGACCATAAACCAACTTGAAAGGGGTCTGCATTATTAATTTCTTGCAAGTGGTTCTATAAGCCCAGAGTACTGCTAGTACTCTTAAATCCCAGTCATCCCTATTCACACTGCAAATCTTTGTCAATGTTATCTCCAAGATCTTGTTGAATACTTCAACCGTTCCATTTTCTTATGGATGATAAGGTGTACTCTTCTAATGGTGGACTGCAAATTCTTTAGTCAGGGCTTCAACTGTCTTATTGATGAAGTGTGTTCCTTGATCACTCATAAGGACCTTAGGGAATCCAAACCTGGTTATTATGTCGTCAAATATAAACTGCGCAACTGTAGTTGCACTACAGTCCTTGACTTCTCTTGCTTTGGCCCATCTAGTCAGGTATTCTGTCACAGTGATAATATATCTTGCTCCTGTGCACTTTCCTGGTGGGTTTATAGGTCCCACGAAGTCAATGGCACATTTTTCAAATTCTTGTAGGGTCATCTACGGTGCTAATGGCATCTCATCTCTTCAGGATAGTTTTCCAACTCGCTGGCATACATCGCAATCTCTAGTATATTCTTTAGCATCGATGTGTAATGTAGGCCACCAAAGGCTAGCTCGCAGAACCATTTGCGTAGTTTATTTTCCTGCATAATGTCCTCCTACAATGCCTTCATGAGATTCTTCAAGGATCATAGGGTGTTCTACCTCCATCACACATCTTCTTAGGATCTCATAAGGTCACATTTTATATAACTAGCCAGCTATCAGTGAAAAATCTGCAGCACGCACCACTAGCTGTTTCTTCTGCGGAATTGTGTACTCAGCTGGAGCCATTCTTGTTGAAAGAAACTGGACTATGTTTACGAAGTGGTCATCAATATTTCTAATGGAGAGAATTTTTTCATCCGGTAGTGTATCCTCCAGACTGGTAGGTTCTTCACCATGCTCCAACCTCAACAGGTGGTCTGGGCCCTTATTCATTCTTCCTGGCTTCACTATGATATCAAAATCATATTCTTGAAATAGGAGGATCCATATGCATATTCTCCCCCCCAACACTGGCTTGTTGACTAGGCATTTCAATGCAGAGTGATCAATAAACATTTTAAAGTGTCCTCCCAACAAGTAGTGAATTTTTTTTTGCAATGCATACACCATGGCTAGTCCCTCTCTCTCTGTAGTAGTGTAATTGATTTCATCTGTGGAGAGATTTCTGCTGAAAAATGCTAATGGATGATCAATGTCCCCTTCTCCAGGTTGTGCCAGTACTGCTCCTAATGCAATAGAAGATGCATCCACATGCACATGAAATGCCTTGCTCCAATTGGGAAAGACTAGAATAGGCATAGTGACCCTCTTTTGTTTTAGTGTGTCAAAGATCTACCAGAATTCGTCTGTCCAACCAAACTGACAGTCTTTCTTTAATAACCTCTCCATTGGTGCAGTAATCTGAGCATATCCTTTGATAAATTTCCTGTAATAGCCAGTATGTCCTAGCGCAATGCGTGGTTGTTTGACTGATGTAGGTGGTGGTAAATCAACTATAATTGCAATTTTGGATGGATCCACCAACAATCCTTGCTTGCATACAATATGACCTAATAATACTCCAAATGGTGAAAAGAAGATGCACATCTTCAAATTCAAAGCAATTTGACACTGCCTACATTTATCCAGCATTAGCCTTAGACATTCAATATGATTTTTCAACAAACTAAAAACAGTCCAGTCATCAAAGTATGCTTCTAAAAACTTATGTAAAAATTCTTTGAATGCTTCAATCACTACCCTGGAAAAGATGGTTGGGGCATTCTTCAGACCAAATGGAATTATTGTATATTGGTAAGATCCCCACTCTATGGAAAACGTAGTCTTATGACGGTCCTCCTTGGCGATGCGGATTTGATGGTATCCTGAAAACCCATCTGTAAAAGAATATACTTCTTGGCCTCCCACGTTATCCAGCACTTTGTCCATGAAAGGTGTAGGGAAAGGATCATGTAGACAAGCATCATTCAGTTTCCCGAGATCTACGCAAATCCTGATCTCACCTGTCTTTTTATCTTGCACGACCATGGGGCTAATCCACTCTGACTCTTCGACAGGTTCAATAATCCTTGCTTCTAGCATTCTGTCAAGCTCATTCTTCACTTTTTCCTTATATTTTGGGTTCAATCTGTAGGGTCTTTTCTTAACTGGATTCACATATGGTTTCAAAGGTATTCTCATTTCTCCCATAGGTCCTTTGATTCCCTTCATATCAGTGAAATTGGTCAGGAACAATCCCTGATACTCATGCAATAATTCTGTGATTTTGTCAATGGTAGCAGGGTCACAGTAATCTCCGACATTGGCAAGATTTGGTGTTTCCTCTATCCCGATATTGACTTTACTTATTTTTATCGGTTGTCCAATGAATGGCAGTTCAACTCCTGGTATTTCCACATCTCTCTGACCTTCTGTTTCTGTGATATTCATCTTCCTTGGGTCATCGTCTTCATCAGCATTAATGTTGTAGCAGGTCTGCAGTTTCTGGAGGGGCGCAGTCCATTCATCTTATTCTTGCTCTAAAGGGAGGCTAGATGCCTCCTCAAATACTTTATGTCTCACCATCTGTAGTGCTTGATCTACAGAAGGAAATTCACTGTCAAACAAAAAGGTGGTTATAAAATTCTGGGTCATACCTTCCCATTCTGAAGTGACAAGGCGCAACTCTGCTTGAAGGTGCTAGTTAATCGGGGTGGTATCCAATGTATTGATGAATCTGTGTACCCATTGTTCTCTAGGAATTTCACTCCAGGCCTCTTCACAGCTTCGTACATGGTCCTTTGGGAAACTTCGACTTGTGTGCCATGCTTTGCAGCTTCCTTCTTGTGTTGAGAACCGCGTTGTCATCAGAGTTCGGAATTGTGTCCAATTTATAATATTGCTTTTATGTGTCCCCCACCATCTTGCTGGTGTGGATTTGATGGCCTCATCCATTGCCAACAACCTCTATTGTGTTTGTACACTTGTCTCAAATTCTGACAAGAAGTTTTCTAAGGGGTTCAACCCATCAAATGTGGGTAGATTACTCACTATTGTGCCAATCCAACGAACTTCTCTGGTTATCCTAACACATCTTCTTGTAGATACTTCATACATCTGGTTCTGCCAGTTTTCTAGCGCTTCTTATGAATCAGATGAACATGCGCTCTGACTTTGCCATCTCAGATTTCCGTCAGTTGTAGGGTTGATATAATCTTGTTGTCTGGTTGTTAATTTGTAGATGTTTTCCAATTCAAATGCATGGTCTTCTTCTCTGATAGGTTCTTTGTATCATGGACCTTCATCTGGATCTAAAGGTGCAACGACCCTAAGGCCATCTTTCTCAAATGTCATGCGTCTTTTCTTTAAATCAACAATAGTGGAATTGTCGAAGGCCCAATCAATTCCAAACAACGCGGGGTAAGGGCAACTATCATCAACAATTTCAATTACCTCAAAATATGCAAAGGTTCTTACCCCATCGATGTCCACTAGAACATTCTCTAATCGTCCAAATGGGCTGACATCTTGCTAATTAGCCATGAGAAGCATGGTAGGGGAATATATCAACTTGGGTTTTCCCATCAGTGCCCAAGTCTGCTTCGTCATGACAATGATTTCTGACCCTAAGTCGAGGACCACATAGTCTATCTCATACTCTCATATCTGAGCATTCAAGTGTAGTTCTTTATTTGTCCTTCTCCTTCTTCCAATTTGGTGCACTGCTCTATTCAATAAGGGGTCTATTTTTCCTAGTTCATAATGCTTGATGAGATCTTGTAATTCTTGGACAACGCCTTTATCTTGAATCAACTTAACACAAGTGTGCAAGAATTCCATGAGTTTGCTTACCTCTTTCCCTTCTGTTGGTGATGCAGACAAATCAAACGCATGAGGCATGCCATATTCTTTGATTTTTGGTTGTCTCTTTGATGAAGATCCTTGATCTCCTTTGAACTCTTTTCTTGCCTCCTTGAATATCTGTCTTTCTTTCTTAGCATCGAACATTGGGGTCTTTTCTGTAGCTTTCCTGACTCCGTGGTCGTTTTCAGTTCTTCCTTGGGCTATTTTGTCTTCCCCTGTAGCAACACCTCCTTGAGTAATAACAACAACTCTAGGGTCTGCTCCGCGAGGTTCAACATATATCAGTTGTACTTGTGGGTTCTGTTGGGGTCCTCATCTTTCCTGAAGTTTAGCCAGTAGCACAGAGAATTCTTCTATGACATGCTCGAAGGAATTATAGTAACTACAACTTGTGCAGGGATTCTAACAATCCCTTGCTAAATTTTTGGGCTATGCACAGTTTTAATAGATTATTTGTCCTCGGCCTCGGCCCATACCTCCTCCTCATCCTTGTCCTCTGTAGCCACCACGAAGAGTGAAATTTCCTCTCCCTGGAGAGTTGTACTGTAGAGTGTGTCCCTCTTGTTGTACTTCGCCTTGAATCTTGTATACGTCTCTCGACCTTTCATACATGAGATCATAAGCTCTACAATCCCGATCGTCATGCCCCACTGATTTACATAATGTACAATACACATTTGTGGGTGTCTGGACATACTTCTACATGTAGTAGCACTCACCTAGGCGATGCCTATTTCTGCATACATCACACCAGGGTAGGTTAACTTTATTTAAGGGGCTTGGTACCCCTAATTCCACGTACTCATGAAATAAGGGACAATGTTCCTTATCATGGCCTTCAGATCTACATCTTACACACCATATATCTTCCCTTTTGTCTTTTCCCTTATCTTTCTTCATATCCTCGACCTGTAAAGACAAACTAGTTAGCTGGCTCATGATCTGGCTAATGTCTGAGCTATATTCTCCCATCGACATTGATTCAATATTCATGGATATCTCCAAATCTTCTTCCTGAGACGTAATCTTTTGCCACATCAAAGGGATTCTTATGTGTGGTAATAGCACAACGATGAGCCACTCTTTGTCGAACTCCCATACAGGTTCTGCTACCTTTTGTTTAATCTATTTTAGTTCCGTAATACATTGTGACTCTGAATTAGGTTTCTTAAACTTTGCAATCATCACATTCTTGATCTCATTCAAGGGCTTAGGCTGTGCCAGTCCTTGGACAAGTTTCATGTACCAACTCAGTGCATGGTCCCTTAGCATAGTGCTGAACTAGGTTCTCTTGATGGCTTCATTGGTGATACTTTTAATATTCTATACGGCCTCACACAGAAACCAATGCTAATATGGGTCTTCAGATCCATCTCCTCTAAATATAGGGAGTCTCATTTCATATGCCATAAAGATGACTAGGGTTCTTGTTTGAGTAGATGTTGGGCTACTGGTAACAATACTTTGAGGACTTTGGTGGGTCTGACTATTCTGACTGCTAGGTATTGTTGAGACAACAGAAGGATTAACGTTACTTACTTCAGTAGTTCACGCAGTTCCTTAGGTTTCTGGCTCGCTTGGGATTAGTTCTTTAGCTTCCCCTTCTTTTGTTCTGGTGGGCTCTTGATGCTCTTCGTCGGTTAGATCTACCTCTTCTCCACTATAGAAACTTCTTCTTCGTAGTTTTGCTTAAACAAATTCTCAAAGTGAACTCCTCGGAATACTTTCCCACTATGCGTATGTCCTTCTTCTGTGTTGTTGTCGCTGTCTGAGATCTTGAACATTATCCTTTTCAGGTCCGATCAATCTACTGTATCTTCAAGATGTGGTTTTCATGCAAGAGCATCCTGATTCTTAGCTTCAGGAAGTGCAAAAATTTTCCTCTGGGTCCCTTGAAAAAGTATCTCTCGGCTTGACTATATGATTATGTTCTATCAACAACAAACTCAGTGATATATCCTCCGATGGTACTATCAAACAAGTGATCTACTACTCTGGATACAATGTTGTCGACTCTCTTGGCCTTCTGGATCAATGTTGGTGTCCAAACCACAGGGGGTCTAAATCTTATTTCAAACTGTGTGTCAGCTAACCTAGCCAACCACTCATGTATCTCTTGATGGATTCCTCCAAAGAAGATCTCGGGAATGTTGGTGAAGATGTATCTTTGTAGCCAATCCTCAATGCTTATTTTAGGGTTCTTGTTCTGGGGAATTCCTTCTCTTGATCCTCTACCCATTTATGAATCTCCATCTTCGATGGGAACCACCTTTGCATTCCCTTAAAAATATCCATGTCCCTGCAACGGAACCATTTGTTGGCACAAGGATAGACCCAGGGTTCAGCTCCAAGAGCGCACCAACGAGCCCTAGCTACTGGCCCTTTCGGCAGCACCTGCGAGGCAGATGCAGTCTCACTCAAAGTAGCTATGAGGGGGTTGCAGGACAGAGATGTCTACAACCAAGGGAATATCAAGTGGTTCTTATTACAACAACATAACATGCATCTACCATTAAACTAGCTAGATATATCCCTCACAGCTATAGATCTAATCTAATACAGTAATGCAGATAACAATATAACAACATCAGAGCTCAAAGCATCAATCACACACACAACAAAAAAGGTACATGGTTCACCCTCCCTCTAGGGCTATGCCCACATAACTGTGCTTATGATATATTAAGGTAAAGCTTATAGTTCTGATCTGCGCTCTTGGCCAGCAGATCCTCTCTCTCTGTCTCTCTTCCTCTCTTCCTTCCTGTGCACCCAACTGTAGAACTTGATCTTCACACCCAGCTGAAGATCTTACAATACCAGAAGGATCTCTCTCTCAACACTTCTCTCACCCTCAATACAATATTCTCCTGATGAACAATACTTTGACTATAAGGCTCAATCATAGTACCGACCCGACCTAGGTCCTCTTGACCTCGATTTATACATTACAATCCCTCATCGAAAACCTTAGGTCGAAACCTAGGTGTCAAAACACTAATTACCAAAACCCTAGGTGTCTACAACCCTAGGTCAACTTGACCCATTCTTTTCGGGCTTCGCCAGCCTGTCTTTCCTTCTCCATCTCGTGGTGTTCCAAGGCATCTAATGCTGGATTTTTCCACTTCTTGAGTCATCCTCGGTCCATCCTTCTTGTTGTTCTGTCATCCTCGATCTCCTCATCCAATGAGCTACTTTTCCGCACTTCGCTCCATCTTCTCTGTTCTTTTTCTCACTTCGACCCAGTGACAACCACTGTGTCTCCCGCGCAGCTCGCTTTTTACCTTTACTTCCTCATTCTTCGCTTCCTTCCATAACCCATGGCCAACACCAATCATGTGTCAACTACTCATAAACTATGACTCATCAATATGTACCAACATCATCAACTATACACCTCATGTATGTGCCAACTCATCATCTACTTGTCTCAACCATGTACCCAACATGTACCTTACACAAAATCCCTCATCAATTTCATCATACAAATATGATTTTTAACTCTGTAATAGACCTGGTGTATATGATCACATACCTGCAAACATTCCTTAACTTTAACAACAAGATATTAGCATTTTCATCAAACTTTTCTTTAGTCTCACATGACTAGTTTTGGATTAGTCAACAACCCTAACTTGAAATAATCATAACTATGTACCTGTAATGAATAAAGATCTAAAACTGATACATAATTTTATTCAATGTGTTTTGTGTAATTCCTCCAGGTGTCACTACTTGGAACCTCTCAGAAAAGGATTTATATAAAAAATGGCATACCTTGCTGAATTCTGACATATTCTAGAGAGAGGCCTTGTAGATCATGCCCCGCACCGAATATTTGTTGAATTGATCTAAAAATGTTACAAATAATAATAAAGATTGTACTCTAACCAACACATTTGGTCTTACTGAATTTGGATCTATTATGAAGAAGTTATGACGTTTTTACCCAAAACACCTGTTTTAGACTAGTTTCAAGACTAGCCACAAACCCTATTTTCCACGGAGTGTAACTCTAAAAATACAATGAACCACAAGATGAAATTTTTAAAACATATACTTGGATATGTTTCCTCAATGGACTATCAATTTCACGGTCTGAATCATTCTATAAAAAAATTTATTGCGATAATGGTGAGATGACCTGTAAATAACATACCTTAGAAAGCATCATCAAAAGAATTTATCCTCCCTTGAATTCTAGTCTTGTTTTATTCACCTTCCCTCTGAAATTCAGCTTAGATATCCTTTGGTTACCTCAGTCAGCTATAGATATTCAATATTCTCAAATGTGATGTAAAATGAGAGAGCCTTGCCTCTTATTTATACTCCCCACCTTCTAGGTCACTTAACCCATTTATAGGTGGTCACTTAACCTATTTTCCTCATTTTTAGGGTTAACCACTTTCCATAATTAGAAAGTTCTCCATTACTTTATCATTTAAATATTCCTCCTTGACTTTGTCACCTCATTTTATCATTTAAATAATATTCTTTGATTTTTTCACTTCACTTTATTATTTAAATAATCCTTCTTGACTTTGTCACTTTACTTTATCATTTAAATAATAATTTATTCTTTGCAAGCTCTTTGACGTCTTTGACCTTTTGGGGCTTCAAGCCAACATATAAGGGTCCTCCAAATTTGTAAGGCCATAACTCTCAAACCGTGAGGAGTTATGTGACGTTCCACATACCACCAGAAATGACATGACATGTACTATCCATATATAATAGTATTACCTTCAAATATATTAAAACTCATACCATTATACATGAAACAACCTTGGGTCCATTACCCAAACCTTTGTGCTACCAGACTTTCTTCAAGGGACAATGTGTCAAAACAGAGTAATTGATGGCAACCAACCTTAACCAACAATTTCCCCCTTTGGCATTGATGGCAACACTCTGATGTAATATTGAAAGTCATATCACTCATGATCCCCCTAGAAACATGTCTATGTCCTCTGCATCTCTATGACCATTTCTCCCCCTGGAACCATGCCTTTGTCCTCTGCATCCGATGAATCTCTCCCCCTTTTTCATCAATGGAAAAGGTATCTTTCTATCTGGGGTTTCTCCCCCTGACTGAATTGTCCTCTTTATGGTGATTCCTCATGTACATATAAGACATATAAGATAAGCATTCAAAATAATTCATTTTGGAGTAGAAATAACTCCGACTCTCTAGAGAAGATACCCAAAGGCTTCCCATGGAAGTGGTTTTGTAAAGATGTCTGTCACTTGTTCTTTTCTTCCCACATACTCAACTCTGATGTTCTTTTATGCAACCTGTTCCCATAGAAAGTGATACTTGATTGGAATGTGCTTCATCTTGGAGTGCATCACCAGGTTCTTTGAGATACTGATGGCACTTGTATTATCACAATATATTGGAATGGGCTCATCATACTCAACCTATATATCTCTCAAAGTTTGTTTCATCCAAAGAACCTGTGTACAACATATTGCTGCAATATACTCTGCCTCGACTATAGATAGATATATGGATGATTGTTTCTTGCTTAGCCATGATACTAAACACTCACCCAAGTAGAACACTGCTCCACTGGTGCTTCGTCAGTCATCAATACAACCTGCCCAATCTGCATCTGTGTAGGAAATAAGAGATAGATCCTTTCCTTTTGGATACCATAATCCAAACTTCTTGACAGGAAAAATTGACTATCCGTCAACTGGAAGAGTGAGTCCGGTCCGAGGTTGTCTAAATAACCCAAGCCGTTTGGTGTAACTCGTTTTGACGGGTTTAATGGCTCCGTTAGTCAATCTAAGAATCTTAAAAGAAACGAATAAAAGAGAGAAATAACTAACTAATTACTAAACACACTATATATATGTACATATGTTCAAATGTAACTATAGTAGTTGTATTTAAGCAAAATATATATAAGTCTCGTTTATTTACATGATTTACAAGATGCAAGTTTTAATCGAAACTTACGAAAATCGATGTGAAAAATGATTGCTTCTAGGAAGCAAATAAAGAAAGCAAATAAAAATATTTATTGTTTTTCTTTTATAAATTTAAAGAATCTTGTAAAAAAAATTAATGAAACATGAACATGTGGATAGTCAAAGCTGAACCATACATTCTAGTTTCAATGATATGTAAGTGACAGAAAAATACAAAGAAGCTATCATGTCAGTGAATTAGTGTGGTGTATCCAAGCATCTACATGAGTGGTGAACATCCAACTTCCATGTCCAAGAGATAAATCTACAATGAACCTTATGAATGTTCTAAATAAATTTAGAACATGTATTGGAAGCTTAGGTTTTAATGACAGAAAAGGAAACAAAAACATAAGCCTGTGATTTCATAATTATACATGATTACAACAAGATAAATCTGGAAGCAATCTATGCATTTTATCATTCAATTTTATTTTTTTTGTTTGTTAATTTGTGCGGGACCTGTTGGCTACGCGATTAACCTGTGGCTTGAGAAACCGTGACTCAGGGGCAACTAAGCCGTCAAAATCACCCGGGGATCGCACCCGGCCTGAGCCACACCAACCCTTAACATGGTTGGATTTTTTGTCCCCGCAGGTTTCGAACCGGTGACTTTAACATCACGGAGTGGCTTAACAACACAC
>ML782859.1:224093-235590 GCA_009831015.1 Picea engelmannii | reverse complement strand
CCAATTAATGACATTTCAAATTCATTCTTCATATCCTTTGCAAATTTTTGGCTTAACCTGTCATCATAACTACCAAAAATAATATCATCAACATAAAATTCAATTAATAAAATATTACCTTGACTTACCTTGATGTAGAGGTTGTTGCCTGCACTTCCTTTTCTGAACCCTGTATGATGTAGATATTTATCCAGTCTAGAGTACCATGCTCTAGGAGCCTGTTTTAGACCATAAAAGGACTTCTTTAATTTGCACACATAGTCTGCATTTTCTGACAACTGAAATCCTTCTGGTTGTTCAATCTAGACTTCTTCTTCAACTTCCCCATTTAGAAAAGTTGATTTTACGTCCATCTGATACACTTTAATATTTTTGGATCATGCGTAACATAAAAGAAATCAGATTGCTTCCATTCTGACATCTAGGGAAAATGTCTCTTCAAAGTTGATTCCTTCAACCTGTGCATATCCTATACATACCAATCTAGCTTTGTTCCTTGTAACTTGTCCATATTCGTTCAATTTATTCATGTATACCCACTTTGTGTCGATCACATTCTTATCCTTTGGTCTTGGAACCAATTCCCAAGTGTCATTTTTCTCTATTTGATCCAATTCTTCATCCATGGCCTTGTTCCAAAATTCATCCTTGCTGGCCTCTTAAAAATAGGTTGGTTCAATTGTAGATATGAGTTGTAGGTGTGTTTGTTATGGTGAATAGATTCTTCTTCTTGTCTCAACTCCTGCATCTTTGTTTCTGATAATCTGATATGAAGGATGATTCTTCTGTACTCGTGTGCTAGGTGTCTTTGGAGGCACTTGCTGAAGTTGCTCTTCTGCTTCTGTTGGAGTCTCTTTATCTTTCTCTTCTACTTCCTTGTAATATTCTACTTCTTCTTTGAAAAGTTATTCCATTGATTCATTTTCTTCTTCCTTTGATTCTGGTCTTCTTGTTTCATCAATTGTTATGTTGATGCTTTCTACAACTTTGTTCAATATCAGATTGTAACACTTGTATGATTTCCTTGTACTTGAGTAACCAACAAGTACTCCTTTTCAAAACGAGAGTCAAACTTTCCCATTTTTCCATCTTCTCTTTTGATGTAGCATTTTCTTCCAAAAACTCTGAAGTGCTTCACATTTGTTGGTCTTCCTTTCCATAGCTCGTAGGGAGTTTTGTCAGTGTTGTTTCTAAGAATTACTCTATTTTAAATGTGAAATGTTACATGCACTGTATTTGTCCAAAATATATCTGTCAATTTGGATTCCATTAGCATTGTTCAAGCCATTTCATGTACTGTCTTGTTCTTTCTTTCAACAACTCCATTATGTTGAGGTGTCCTAACAATGAAGAATTGTCTTTTTATTCCATTACTACTGTAGTAGTCCATAAATTTCTTTGAATTCAACTCTCCTCCATTATCAAATCTCAAGCATTTGATTTTTGAATCCATTTCATTTTCAACCATTTCCTTGTGGATCTTGATGTTTTCAAAAGCTTCTGACTTATTCTTGAGAAAGGAAACTGCAGTCATTCTTGTATAATCATCAACTAATAACATAAATTATTTCTCACATTTTAAACCCTTTGTTGTAGTTGGTCCAACTAGATCAATATGAACAATTTTCAGTGGTATTGTCGTTGAATATTCCTTTGATTTGAACCTAGTCTTTGTTTGGTTTCCTTGTTGACAATGCTTGCATAAAGTGTTGGTTAGTTTCATGATCCAGGGAATTTCTCTGACTGCTTCTCTTCTGCTGACTTTGACAAGGTTATCAAAATGTATGTGAACCATTCTTCTATGCCATAGCCAAATTTCATCTTCCTTTCCTACAAAATACTTTTAATTTCCAATTTCTCTTACTACATATATGTTTCTTGAAGTTCTCACAGCTATAGAAATATATTTTCCTGAACCTTCTTTTCTTTTATCACACTTTTTTGAATCGAAAGTAACTTTATGACCTTGGTCACACATTTGAATCACACTTAGAAGATTATGTTTCATATATTCTACTAGTAGAACATTTTCTGCATTGGTATTCTTGTTCCCAATTTTGATAGTGCATTTTCCAATGATTTTAGTTTAATCATCATTACCGAAGGAAACTGATCCATCTCTTTCCTTTTGTAATGTAAGAAACATGTCTCTATCACATGTCATGTGTTTTGAACAACCACTGTCAACATACCAACCACAGTTCTTCTTATTAGCTTGTAGAGCGAGTGTGTATTCTTCATTGCTATATTGATCCTTCTTTCTTATCCATGTCATTTTCTGAGGTTCATGTCTGTGACTATTGTTATTCTGTTGCGGTTCTCTAGGAGGGACTGTGATTCTGCATTTTTGGCCATGTGTCCAAAATTGTTACATTTGTAACATTCCACTTCAGTTCTCAAAGATTCAAACCTATTGTAACTTCTTCTCTATGTTTCACTAGGCCTTCTTGGATAACCCCTTTGTGTATAAATTTCAAAGTTGTTTGTGTTCCTGTTGTTAGCTCTGCAGTTCACATATTTATGTCCAAAATTATTACATGCATAACATAAACCAAAAAAGATAGTTTGATACCTGGGAGTTGAATATCTTCTGAAAGGAGGCACTCTTATAAATTCTTCTTCTTCCTGAGGCCTATCTGTCAGTTGTTGATTCTGAAATATGAATCTTCTTGGTGGAGGAGTGTCCCTGTAATCTTCCTTGTAGATCTTCCTATCCCCCTTGATTGTTTCTACATATCTTTTTGGATATGTTTATTTCTCTTTTGTTTTGGAGCTTGATCCTTTTTCTGTCTGATTGTATCCAAGTCCGAACTTGTCATGATGAGATTTTTGACTGCTGATAATGTCGTCCAAAACTTTTGAGTTGTTCTGCATATTTTTCTTTTGAAGATCATGTCTTAATGTGACAATCTCTTCTTCCAAATTTCCAATGATCTTGTCTTTTTCTTCTAGCTGTTCTTTGAGTGCTTCTTCAATTCTTTTATCTTCTTCTATTTGAACCTTCAAATTTGTGATCATTTGTTCTAGTTCTTGAGTGTCTTTTCTTGTCTAGTTCTGCTTGTAGTTTCTTGTTTTTCTTCTTTTATCTTCTGATAACTTCTATGACACACATTAATTCCTCTCGGTAGTCAATTTCTTTCTCTTCAATTTCTTCTTCGAATTCTTCATATTCTTCTTCGACTTCTTCATATTCTTATTTGAAATCTTCTTTATCAGAGTCTTCTACTGCCATGAATAGAACTCTTTCTGTCTCACTGTCACTGACTTCATCTTCATCTGATGATGAGATGTCTTCTTTGGTGCATAAGATTTTCTTGAAAACTTTCTTTGTGGTTCTTTTTCCTTTATATGTTTGTTTTCCTTTTGAATAACCTTCATCATTTCTCTTTTTCTTATAAGGACATTTGTTAGAAAAATGACCAATACCATCACAATTAAAAGAAATCAAAGGAATATTACCTCTATACCTACTATTGGTTCCCTTGTTCAGTCTTTTGACAAAGTTGGCCACTTCTTCATCATCTTCCGAGACGTCACTGTTGCTACTATGTTCTTCTCTTTTTCTTCCCTTTTTCTTTGAATTTTTGGATGCTTTGAAGGCTTCTTCTTTTATATCTGGATTTTCCTATTCAGTTCTCATTTCATATGCTGTGAAGATTCCCTGTAATTCATCCATGCTTATTGAGTTTAGATCTAATCTTTCTTCTAATGTTGATATCTTCAGATCAAATCGCATAGGAAGAGATCTTAGTACTTTTTGAAAAATTACAAATTCTTTGATTTCTTCTCCCAATCCTATGATTGCATTTACTATTTCATCAACTCGTAAAAATTAAGCTGCAATATTCTCATCTTCCTTCATCTTAAGTTGTTCAAACTAAGCTTTGTAAGTTTGAAGCTTTGTTGCTTTGACTTTTGAATCTCCTTCATAAATATTTTGAAGTTTGTACCAAATCTCTTTAGCGGATTTACAATGTGAAACTTTGGTGAATATTGTTTCACCAAGACCATTCAGAAGTGCATTTTTGTATTTGGAATTATTTTGACCGAGTTTCACTGCTTTTTCATTTGTTGGCAGAACTGTTGGTGCTGTGTATCCATCTACAATTGATTTCCAAATTTCAAATCCATGTGCCTGTATATATGTTTTCATCCTTATGCTCCAAAATACATACTTATGTCCATTGAACTGTGGTATTCCATTTTTATACAAGTTGTTTCTCTCCATGATCAAACTGATTTTTGAAGGAACCTGCTCTGACACCAATTATTGGATTACTGAGACTGGGGGGGAATCAGTAATAAAGCAATTTAATCCTTTTTAACCATATAATACAAGTGTTATATCAATGTAGCATTATCATCAAATAAATGCAGAGTAAATAAGAAATGAACAAATGAACAATCATACACATACACAGTACACCAATGTTTTACGTGGAAACCCAAAGTGGGATAAAACCACAAAATGTTTTTTCTTATATTTCTTGAAGAATTACATTCATTGGAAGCACCAACTTCCTTTGTTTTCTAGATGCAACAGGAAGGAGGATCCAACCCCCTTGTTTCTCAGGATACAACCTGAAGGAAGCTCCAACTCCCCTATTCTCTGGCTACAACCAGAAGGAGACTACAACCCCCTATGTTTTCCAGCTACAACCGGAAGGTGGCTACAACCACCTGTCATTTCCCTGTCCAACCACCCTAAAGTAGAAGTAGAATGACAGAACCAATGTCACAATATAACTGTGAGACATACCATTGTAAACTTGTACCAATAAACCTGAACCATGCATCAACCTGTACCTCAACCTGTACCATAAACAAGTGCATCAACCATGCACCAACCTGTACCAAACAACCTGTAATCAACCTGTGCCATAAACTAGTGCATCCAACCATGTACCAAGTATGTACCAAG
Source organism: Picea engelmannii (assembly GCA_009831015.1). Classification (NCBI taxonomy): domain Eukaryota; kingdom Viridiplantae; phylum Streptophyta; class Pinopsida; order Pinales; family Pinaceae; genus Picea; species Picea engelmannii. The sequence continues at coordinate 230,669 of ML782859.1, read as the reverse complement.
TATGTAGCAATCATGTGTCAACTACTCATCAACTATGACTCATCAATATGTACCGACATCATCAACTATACACCTAATGTATGTGCCAACTCATCAACTACTTGTCTCAACCATGTACCCAACATGTACCTTAACCAAAATCCCTCATCAATTTCATCATCCAAATATGATTTGTAACTCTGTAATAGACCTGGTGTATATGATCGCATACCTACAAACCTTTCTTAACTTTAACAACAAGAGACTAGCATTTTCATCAAACTTTTCTTTAGTCTCACATGACTAGTTTTCGATTAGTCAACAACCCTAACTTGAAATAATCATAACTATGTACCTGTAATGAATAAAGATATGAAACTGATACACAATGTTCTTTAGTTTGTTTTATGCAATTCCTCTAGGTGTCACTACTTGGAACCTCTCATAAAATGAGTTATAGAAAAAATGGTATACCTTTCTGAATTCTGGCTTATTCTAGAGAGAGACCTTGTAGAGTGCGCCCCGCACGAAATATTTGTTGAATCGATCTAAAAATGTTACACATCATACTAAAGACTATACTCTAAGAAACACATCTATTCTTACTGAATTTGGATATGTTATGAAGAAGTTATGACGTTTTTACCCAAAACACTTGTTTTAGACTAGTTTCAAGACTAGCCACAAATCCTATTTTCCATGGAGTGTAACTCCAAAAATACAATGAAACACAATCTGAATTGTTTACCACGGATACTTGGTTATGTTTCCTAAATGGACTATCAATTTCATGGTCTAAAGCATTCTAGAAAAAAAGTTATTGCGAAAATGGTGAGATGACTTGTAAATAACATACATTAGAAAGCAACATCAAAAGAATTTATCCTCCCTTGAATTCCAACCTTCTTTTCTTCACCTTCCCATTGAAATTCGGCTTAAATATCCTTTGATTACCTCGGTTAGCTATAGATATTCAATATTCTCAAGTGTGATGTAAAATGAGAGAGCCTTGCCTCTTATTTATACTCTCCATATTCTAGGTCACTTAACCCATTTCTAGGCCACTTAACCCATTTATAGGTCACTTAACCTATTTTCCTCATTTTTAGGGTTAACCACTTTCCATAATTAAAAATTTCTCCATTACTTTATCATTTAAATATTCCTCCTTGACTTTGTCACCTCACTTTATCATTTAAATAATCTTCTTTGATTTTGTCACTTCACTTTATTATTTAAATAATACTTCTTGACATTGTCACTTTACTTTATCATTTAAATAATAATTTCTTCTTTGCAATCTCTTTGACTTCTTTGACCTTTTGGGGCTTCAAGACAGCATATGAGGGTCCTCCAACTTGGTAAGGCCATAAATCTTAAACCATGAGGAGTTATGTGACGCTCCACATACCACCAAAAATGGCATGACATGTACTATCCATATAGAATAGTATTACCTTCAAATATATTAAATCTCATACCATTATACATGAAACAACCTTGGGTACATTACCCAAACCTTTGTGCTACCAGAATTCACTACCAGACTTTCTTCAAGGGTTGACATCAATGACAACCAACCTTAATCAACAATAACCATTATAGTCATTATAGGCCTCAAACCCTATAACCATTATATCCATCAAACCTTATTACCACTAACAATTATCTCTTCCAAACCATAAATGCTAACTCTTATAGACCCTAATCCTTCTAAAGTATACAAATTAACACTTATAACCTTAATTGTCAACACATAAACCTTAACCCCTTTAACTAGTACCAATATAACCCCTTTCTCCTAACCCTTTATAACCCCCAACCCTTATAACATTGAATCCATATAAATCCAAACCCTAAAACAATAACCCCTTCAACCTATAACTTCTAACCCTAACGCCTCACCCATATAACCCCATTAGACCCATATCACCTAATTCTTAATAGTTATAACCCATATAAGTCTTAACACTTATATTATGTAAGTCCTTTAACTAATATCACCATAACCCATGCAACTCATAAACCTTTAACCTCTATTGTTTAGAATCCTTATAGCCCATAACACCTCATCTTTATCATTAATTTAACTTGTAAATATTATAACTTCTTAATCAAAAATCCATTTAACCTCTATATCCTAAAACCCCTAAAGAATATAACCTTTATAAGCATGTAACCTCTAATCACTTCAACCTATATTTTCTTCAACCTCAATAACTCATTGCCTCTTATCACTACCTTATGTGCCATATAGCTACTTTAAGATACTTTATGTGCCATATAGATACATCACACACTCAATCCCCAATGAATTTTAAAAGGAACACACTCATATAATGCCTAAATCCCAACCTACATATAATTTATATTATTTATAATTTATATAATTTATATTAATTATATTTATATTTATAATTTATGTATTTATATTATATTTTGTTATAATTAATTTATAATATACATTATATTGTTTAATATGAAATAACAAAATATAACAAAACTTAGAACGAAAGCAAACCTGCTAGTCTACAGTGCGAGCATCGATAGAGCCCGATACCCTAGCTATTCGGCCACAATCTGAGCGTAAGAGGACAGAGCCGGATACCCTAGCTAGATGGTCACAGCGTGAGTGTAAGAGGAGACCCTAGTGATGGAGGATACACTAGAGGACAGTGTGAGAAATAAAGATTACACTAGCTAGCCTATAGTGTGAGTGACAGATCCAGATACCCTAGCTAGCCCACTGTGTGAGTTAAAGAGGAGACCCTAGCTACAGAGGAAACGAGCAATGCCGCCAAAATTGGTAATTTTTCCTTAGGAATATTTGTTTGCAAGCTGGTTTATATTCACATTAGCAAATGGTGTATGCTTGGAAATACACATTCTCTGTTATGCAAATAAATTTAGAGATTTGTGTTTAAATAAGAGGACCTATAATGAAACATTAGATTTCATCTTCAACCCAATGCAAGCTGCCTTTGATGCTTCAGTTTGGGTTAAATTCCAATTTTCACCTCTAGAATTGTGTGAAGAAGATTTGTAAGCCAATATGAGAGAAACTTGTCAAGTGTATCAAGGCTCCATCATATCCCAGGAAGGAATGATAACCATTCGAATAGTTCTATCAAATAAACCCCATTCAAACACTAATATGAATCTTATGTAATCCAGTAATAGAGGATAGCATAATTCCTTAGAAAATAATCTTAATATAAGGCATGGAGCAAAATCAATAATAAAGCTTAGCATGAACCTAGAATGGCAATGCAATAACTAAGGATTTAAGCTGACATATATAAAGAAGTTTAAATGAAAAATAAAACCTAAACCACGAGGTCATCCTATAACAAGGGTATTTTAATAAAGATTTACTTATATAGATACACCCAATATTTGTTGCACTTTTAAATATTAGTCATATGTGACTTCTAAAAATTTGTGACATGTTCATCTAAGAATAGAGGATTCTTGTCCAACTTTCAATCCCTCTCTTACTATAAAATTATCACTCTAAATTGATAATTCAAACCGCACTATGAAAACGAAGAGAACATATTCTCATTAGAGGACAAGACATAGTCCCTTCAAGATGAAATATTCAAGTTGATTCCCCACTCCTAGGTTCAAATCCCTCAAAGGCATGTTTAGCTACTTGTCGATTGTCTTTCCCATGAGATAAAACTACATCAAATGGTTTGTTCAACTGCAATTCCTTAGCAACTTTAGCAAAATAGATAACCCCACCTACAAATTCTTAGAAGAAGGGTTTTTCCTCGAGTGTTATGCCAGCTATGCTTCATTGTAATTCTCATAGATTGGAGAAAAGAATGTCTGTCACACTGTCATAAGAGGACACATCTATTATAGATATTTACTAAGGTATTCCCTTTTAGTATACCCTTATATTTGATTGTTATTGAGTGATTCAATAGGAACTTGGTTAAATGGTAAATCAAGGGTGTTTATGTAACACACCCACGACGGGGACTCAAATTTTCACTTTTCTTAGGAGAATCAAAACCCCCATTCAGGGTCTCTATTCCATTCTTCTCTTCCATATCTTTCCATCCATGATCTCCATGATCCGAAATGAGATTAGAGCTGGAAGATGTCCTCTCCCAAGTTCTTCAGGTTCTTTCATACCACTATACTTGCATATGACCACTGGCTATGACCAGACGCCAAGACAACAGGCGCCAGGACGACCACCATGCGAATCCTCCAGAGTGGAAAACCTCCAAAGTTTATGATCTGACAGCATGTGTCCTCAGGGATTTTGACAACCCTGATTTACTTCAGGACTTCAACATTCGAGAGTTTCAAACATTCCTCCATATTTTTTCCTCCGAAGTACTCTACACCAAAGTTACAAACTAAGTGCCACACATCCATCGTGATCGACGTTTATGATCTTCTTCGGGACTTCGACATTCAGGAGTTCTGAGCACTCCAACTCTTTTTCCTCTGAAGTACTATGTACCCAAAGTTCCATATCAGACACCATGCATCCATCTAAATCGATGGCTCAGGTTCACTTCGGGACTTTGACGTTTGGGAGTCCCAGATGCTCACACCATATTTTCTCCCAGAGTGTTTTATTTCGAAGTTAAGGATCGTGCACTAAGCGTCCCTCTCATCCAATGGTGGGGGATCCACTTTGGGCATCCCTCTACTCCGCTTTTCTTTCTCCCCACTTCCAAAGTACATGATCTATTGATGCGTGTCTCCCACAGATCGACGACTATAAATTACTTCATCTCTACAAGATTCAGGAGTTTCAACATCTCCCCACTCACTTTCTTCGAGAGTGATTTCACCCAAATTCGACGATCTGATGACACGTGTCTCTCTCAAATCGACGATCACGATTTACTCCGAGAGTTCTCAACTCGCGTGAACCCACTTTCATCTGAAATGGATATCTTTCGAAATGGAATATCTGCTGACACCTATCCTCAGCTGAAGGATGACTCAGATGAACTCTGTCTCTCCAGCCTTCGGGAGTTCTTGTTCAATACATCCCCTTTCCTCCTAGAATGAATTCTCTCTGGAGTGAAGGATTTGACGACACCTGTCCCTTTGGCTTTGACGGCTCAGATCTTCTTCGACTCTTCAGCTCGTAACTTCCATTCAAGGCTCCTTTGGATCCCAGTGTGTGCCACTTCGAGAGGGACACTTGGAAACCTCTTCACTCGACACATGGGCTCCCACAGGATATCGACATTGATACTCACGTCCCCATGATCGAACAAGTGTGATGGATCCCGAAGGATCCTTATATCCATGGTCCACATCAACTTCAAGACTTCGAGACTTCGGGGGTTTTGGTGCTACCAAAACTCTATCCTCCTGAAGTGGTCAACATCGAGATGAATATATCGTAGATCCGACGATCAGGATAGTTCCTCGGCATCCTCAAATCTACGACCCAGATTTACTTCGAGACTTTGGGGAATTCACCTCCTGTGCAACGAATATTCTCAACTCATTGGACTTGTGAAGTTCGAAAGGATCGAAGGGTTAATGCCCATGTTCCTTCTCTAGATCCAACGATCGTGAAGAACTCTAGCTCCTCCTGAACTAATCTCATCCATTCATCTTTCAAATGAAAGGATCTATCCTTTAGGGGCTTGAAACTCACTATTCTACCTGATTTTTGTCAGATACTTAAATACTTAAGTATTTTGCGCTAATTCTCCTGAACTTAATGCTTAGAGAAATCCTTCGCGCACCTCTTGCGCTCATTCATCAACTCTATAACTTAAGAGGTTCTTGGTCTCTTCCCGCCTTGCAGAGAGTCTGTGCATACATACACTACCTCTCCTGAGCTTAACAGACTCCTTCCTACAGGAAACTAAGAATGACTGGGAGTGTCGTCATAGACCTGTGAACTATGCCCAAGGTTGACGAACTCATAGTTCATTTATTTTAACTTGAGTCATCGCAAGGCTTGAGAATTTACGTGTACGAGCTAGATAATTCCTTACTTTCTTAATTACACAATGAGGCAGAATTAAACGGATACCATCTAATTATTAAACAAATATGCACATCCCTGAAACATTCAAAGGATATCTAACTTTAATTTATAGTTACAATTCAATTACACAGGATATGAGAATACTTATCTATTACAGGTTGTAACCAACTAACTGATTGTGGGTGTGTGCCTTTCCACCCAACCATAAGATCAGAGGAATTCATCCTTAGCACTCTAGCCACCCCCGTGCCAAGCCATGATATCAATAGGGAACTATGCCATCTGTCAGAGACCTTCTCTATGTCACAGTATCCTTGTGAGGTTGATCAGATGCTTCCTCAACATCAAGCTTGCGTTCGGGTCCTTTAGGTCATGTTCTCTGCACTTCCTTTTTGGTTCGTGCATCTCCTTCCGATATTGTTCTCTCATCTGGTGTCTCCTCTCTCCCTATATGTCTTTGTATCTACGATTACCTTCCTTCTTTTGAAAGGTTTACGACCTATCCTATTCCTTTTGTCAGAAGGAAGATCAAGTCTACAAGTCTCTGTGGTACTTCGGGCCGACAACCCATGTTTCCATTCATGGGGGTGGTTGATTATTCAACCACCAGTCCT
>ML782859.1:199528-213825 GCA_009831015.1 Picea engelmannii | reverse complement strand
AATACAGACTGAGGCAGAATTTGGTGTTTTGTTACAGCTTTAGCTTCTCATCATATCAATATTTTGTTTCATGTTGTGTATATCAATTTGTATCTGGTTAATGACTACTTTAGCTATCTTAATCATGTGCAAATGATATAATTTAATCATTTTTATCCATATCTGGTTTCTTCTAAGTATTTAAAGAACATAGCAATTGCTTAGTCCAGTTTGTGAACGACATATTTCTCTTCTTCATAAGTTGAATTATAAAGTATAAGTTTTTGCATAACAGGTTTCCCTTATTGCAGAGATTTATAAATCATAAGATTGTTATGATTTGTTATGTCTTGTTTGTCCTGTTAACGACTTAAAGAGCAGCACAACCTATCGTTTACGAGAATCTTTTGGATCAATCTGGTGCGAGTTTCCTTCCTCCAACCAGCTTCAAAGCCATCACACACAGGACAAATTAGGAGCGTTTCCAGGTCAGTTAGTCACTTCTTTTGTTTACTGTTATTATTAGTAGTTTAGTTTAGACATAAGTTTAATTAGATTTATATTAGATTGTTTAATTTCAGTAAATATATTAGATCGTTTAATTTCAGTAAGTTTTATTTCTTTTTCATAAAATATAAAAATCAAAAAACATATCTTGCTGTCTTAGGGCAGAAAGCACATGAGTTTTACAGGTTTTATTTAAATATGCCATTTGTGTATATTGTATATTTGTGAATAAGTTGTAATCCAATTAGTAATTAGATATTTAATTAATAGAGTTAGTGTAATAGAAGTTAATAGATTGCATATAATAGTTAGAATAGTTTATATTTAGTTTTAGTTTAATTAGTAGTTTGTTTTAATTAGATTAGTGTATTAGTTAGTTTTTAGTTAATTGGTTTTATTAGTTTTAGTTAGTTTAGTTTCTTTTATTTAGTTAGTTTTAGTTCGTTTTATTTGTTTTATATAGATTAGTTAGTTTAGATTAGTTTTCTCTTTGGTTTTCTTAGGACCTTAGAGCGGCCAACGGAGCCGTTAAACCCGTCAGGGTGGTTCATTCCAAACGGCTTGGGTTATTGGACAACCCCGGACCGGTTCCACTCTCTCAATTGACGGACGGACAATTTCGCCCGTCAACACATCCCCACTATACATACACAAATTCCTAGAATGTTTCATTAAATGCACTCTAATACCATAAAACATTTGACCATGTTGAGAAGATTTTGCACTCTAGAAACTAACATAAAACTATAGATCACTAAAGTTGAAACACTTATCAAAATTTATGTTATAGATTACTTTAACCTACAAACACATGCCATTGATAATTAAAATAACAAACATTCTAATATAAAGACTCAAAACATCATCATTGATTTTATATTAAATCTAAAATAGAAAGCTAAAGCTATAGCTCAAAACTCAACTATTGGACCATAAAGTGGTTTTCCTTAATTCCCCTTTATAAACTAGTAATAAGAGAGGTACAATTAATATAAATGCATGGAAAAAAATTCCGTAGTGTGAAAGCTAACCATAGTGCATATTGCTTTCATGGATAAACAAGTCGAATTAAGGTGCACCCACCTAAAGATTCATACCCTTCACTAAGTTGGGAATCCACATGCATGAGTGCCCCTACTAATTTAGGTAATTGCACCCTCTAATTGTGCATCCAAAACTAAAGATATAAACATTTATTTAGAACTTTGAATATAGAAATTGTTTTTTCAAAAATTGGAATTATGATGAGGATGGACTACTCACTAACAACACGTTCACATGAAACTGAAGGTACAACCAAATAGGTACCTGTCATATATTTCTTCCTCGAGTGAGGGAATATTAGGAAAAATATAGGGAAATGCGACTGCATCTAGTAGATATGATATGCAAATAAAGACCAAAGGTGAAAAGGTCAGAAGAAAATTTCGTAGACGCATGTAAGTTTTTATTTCCGAAGGAGGATCATGCTCTTATGATGATGGAGAGAATAGGAGACATATAGGTGCCAATCAAGTATAGGCATATGATGAAACAATGGGTACCTAAGGAACTGCCTCCGTTAGACACTAACTTCATTGTCAATAATAAGACATATCACATGGCACCATCCTCCCTGAATGGCCTAGGGATATTTTCCATGGATGGAATAATTGTAAAATATAATATGGTAACTGAATTGATGGACTATGTCGGACTGTGTTACAATTATAACGATTGGATGCGGCTGTTTCGGTACATGTGAAGTATGTGGAGATATGCACTCGCCACAAATTATATACAACTAATAAACAATGAAAAAAATAAGGGAGCGACTATCTATATTGATGGAAGACCTAAACCTTCCGACAATATCGTAGGGTTTATAAACAACACATGACCCGAGACAACAAACAAGCAACCAAATTGCATATATGAGGGACGCAAAGAGAATCGGGTAGTCCTCTGCGCAATAAAAAGGATAGCTCTCGGGGAAGAGTTATTAGTGGATTACCATTTGAATCAAATAAAAACATTGACAAATAGTGTGAAGGTACTTATGCAACTCCTCTTTAAGAAACCTCTAGTTATTGCATTATATATATATATATATATATTTTATCTTTGACAATGTTTTAAATATTTCACGGTCCCAATTTTATAATAACGTGGGAGGTTGATTTTATTTGGGTGGAAATCAAATTTTTTTTATCGTTAACAATTTTTTAAATATTTGCTAGTTCTAATTATATTATAATGTGGCAGGATGATCGTGGAAAAGGGAAAACCATAGAACATGTAAATGATTATCAAATTTGACTTTCATTTTACGTGAATTTTATTATTTGTTTATATAATTTTATTTGTGTGGTGATCAATTATTTCATTTGTTTATATAACTGAAATAACATTGATTTTTTTGAAATTATATGTAGTCAGCAAGTCATGTTGATCATGATTTCGTCGATGAGGAGGGGTTGTATTCATCCCCTGGTCCGATGGTTTTAATAAAAAAAGGATCATTAAAGAGAACAAGGAACTTGCTAGCTTGTTAGACCATCCAGATCAAACTCCTGACATCCTAGAAAGGATCAATATTCTTATTTCACATATTAACACATATAAGGTAATAACCATAGTTTAAAGTTTTATTTTTTAAAGTACTCATCTGTTCAATTATGAAAGTTTGTTTTTTAACTTTTACATTATCTCACAAAAAAACATTTTCATTTTTATAAAGATATTTTTGGAGCTTGTTCAGCCCAGCGTTGGTAGTAGTGGCACTACATAGATGTCACAGAGTCCTGACGCGGGCTGTCATACAGCTTCTAGAGTACTATTTACTTCTCCATAATCCACACCTAATTTATATAGGAGACATGACATGCACCGCCAGGCATCCACACAATGGTCAGGCTCTAGAGGTGGTGACAGAGATGAGGTTGATGATGTGGTTGACATGGTTGCATTTCCTGGAGCTAGACATGTGACTAGCACGAGGACCCTTCCGTGCACATTTTGGGTCGACGATAACGGACTTCCATTAAAACAAATAAGACTCCCATATATTTTTTCATATTTTAACTATTTCATGTTGTCCATCTCATGCACAAATCATCTATATTATTATTTTTAAATTAATGATCATATATTTTTATGTGTAGGAAACGACCATTTTTATAGGAACCTGGAGAGAAAGACATTGTTGATTTTGGGGAAACCTTATGCATGAGGTGGAATTGCCAGAATTCCAACCTCAAAAAATAACTTATGGATTATCTCGAAGGCCTCTTTGGAGTACACACTTTCAATAAAAAAATGGTCACCTTTGTAGCAGGTGAATATTTAAAATATAAGCAAGATGTTTATAGACGAAGCTTGGAAGGAAACCCTAGGTATGAGCATCCTCCCTCAATTCCAGAGAGGGAGTGGACGACGATCGTTGATGATGCAAAAGAAAATATATTGAAAAAATCAAGAGAAAAAATAATTGGTACCCCAAGGTAAATTGCAATATTTTGATTTCAATACCTTTAATTTTCTTTAGATCTAAACAAAAGTGTGGTATATTACATACTTGAAAATTTTGATGATAGGTTTCCTGAAACTTCGAAGGAAACCAAAGCAAGGATTTCCAAACATGGCCAACACAAGCTAGGACAGGGCGACTACTCGAGGTTATAGTCACGAATAGTAAGTACCCAAACATCTTAAGAATATTATTTGTATTGCCTTACAACTTTCAGGTAATTGCAACCAAAAACATTAAAAAAACATGATCTTATGCAATGCAGGGCGACGACTTCTGTAACATCCCTCTCTTTCATGCTCATGATTTGACTTATTATTTGAGGACACTTACGTGCAAGTGATCTGGTTTAGTATATGGTTGTTTGTTTCGCTTATGGATTCTGATGATGATGTGGTTGGATTATGATGTTATGTATTTGATATCTATGTATAGACAGGTGTTATTGACGGGTTTCTCTTGAGTGTGCAGGGAACTTGACATATTGAGGATGTCAATGGCATCAATGGACCTCTTTGGACTTCGAATCGAGTCAGGGAGTGGACTGTATATGGTTTGGGTATTTCTATTATTGCATATATGACATATGATCGGGTATATTATGATGTTGTTATGGATCATTGACAATGTTTCGTTGATGGATGCAGGCTGACGATTGCTTGTTAATCAAAATCGCATAAGGAGTAAAGGGGCCATGCAAAACAACCATATATTGAGGGAGAGGTGTGGCAGTAGCCCTGTCACAACCTACTAGCACTGCCACTGTGGCTCGAATTGTAGGTTATCGATTACCTAGTTAGAGAGATCCACGATGTCGTGAGGGAAGAATAATATAGTCTCTCATGAAGATTCTAAGGGGTGCGCAATAAGGCGGGGTCCTTATTCCTTAGAGGCCCTTAATCGCTCACAAGGTTGTCTGATGGAGTATTGACTCCAAGGGTTGGAAAACTACCAAATTCAATAAAAAATGAGTGTCACCCTTAGATCACGTAGTGCGTATTGAAGGGAACGTCGCATAAATAAAACAGGAATAAAGGTGAGTGGCACCCTTGGAGCACGTAGTGCGTCTTGAAGGAGACATCGTGATTTTAATAAAGGTGAGTCAATGAACCTAGGTGCCTAGAAAAAAATAATTGTTTTGACATGGTCGGCCTTAAAATAATATAGTATGAGTGGGCCTAATGGTTAAGAACATGTGTTTCCTCTTAAGAGGTCACAAGTTCAAATCCAGAGGAGGGTAGGGTATGTATACCTCCGTAGACTTTACCAGTCAAATCGTTGGGCGGAGGGGGGTCCCTTGTCCCACAAACAAGGGGGTATCATACACCAATTTGGTGTGGCTTAGCCATGACCTTAAAAATAGATTATTATTATTATTAATTATGAAATCCCCTTAAAAATTCTAAGCCTAGTTAAAAAAAATTAAGCCTAAGTCTAAATTGGGTAAGAAGACTAAAATTAATTAATAAATCAAATAAAAGATGGATAAAGAAAAATCAAGTTAAGAATTAAAAAGGAGAAATATTTTATTACTAATTATGTGCAAGAAATGCTAAATTGGAACTAAGACAATAAAGGAAATGAATGTAAAAAGGAATGTGGAAACATAGAAAGGAATCTAGTCTAGTCTAACTAAAGAACTTTCATAAATGAAACACAACTAAGTTTTAGAAAGGTGACAGTCATTAAAAAGGAAATGGAGGGAACAAAGGGACATCAAGGAGTGATTTTAGGATGGGAGAGCGAAATTGACATTTAATTAAATAAAATAAGTGAATATCTGGTGCAACTAAGGGATCGGGTGACAAGTGTACGGGGGAGAGTATTTCCTAATTAATTTTTAATAAAACAAATTAAACGTGAAAATCCATGTGGTCACGAAGAAAACGCTATAAGAGTAATGATTGAGGAGAGGAATGGGGGATGAATGGTATGCGTAAAGTTATGTTGAATTTTTCTTGTGAGAGTTGGGATACTCAGCTCGAAAAAGAGAGTGGTAGCTCGACCTTGTGAGGCGAGATAAGAGCTATTTTTTCTCTAGTTTTGTGTGCATGGCCCCTTTGCGGCTTGGGGGGCTAGGGGGGAAGAAGAGTACCCCTAGCATTGGTTGGGAGGTATTGGTGAGGTTTTCACAGTTAGCAAGCGGGAGACAGGAGGGAGCGGAAGCGCAGGATAACAAATTTGTGTTCTTCACCTCTGGTTACGGTAATCCTAAACTAAGATTGTGCTCATTTAGTTTCAATTTAATTGTAGTTTAATTCTATTGCATACACAATTCTGGAAATTTTATTCAAGGTTTAATATTTTTACTGAGATTTGATTAAGCATGTCTTTGGCTCCAAAATTTAAAGGGATTGGGTCTGTGTTGTTTCATGAAATATGTGTAAGTGAGATAACCTTTTGGTATGTCTTTCATTTCTCCCTTTTTACAGTGGTTAGTTCCCATAAACCAAGAATTTCTTACCTTCTTTACACAATGAAATTTCTGCTTTGCCCAGCATATCAGTTTCATTTTTACTCAGCATTTGGTGAGTGATCACTTGCCTCTGCGTTGCAGTTATTGTTGGCCCAGATTGCACCCCATTGTCTTACTCTCCAATGAAATCTTCCTCTGTAATGCTTTCCCTCTTCGTTGTTTTCTTTATAATTGTTGTGGACTCTTGTTCTGCGATTTGGAGACCCAGGGAGTTTCCCCCACCCCTCTCTCTTTACCCAGTGAATTACCACATCGAATTCACCTTTCATGATCAACATTTTTAAATCTTTACCCAGCGAATTCACCTTTCATGCTCAACATTTTTAAATCTTTACCCAGCGAATTCACCTTCATGCACAACATTTTTAAATCTTTACCCAACTAATTACCATAGCTAATTCACCTTTCATGCTCAAATTTTTTAAATCTTTACCCATCGAATTACCATATCGAATTTACCCTTCATGCTCAGCGTTTTAAAAATTTTTTTGACTCAACGATTTTAGTTACCTTGCTTAGTGAAACCTTACCCCTTATTTCCCAGTGTTTTTATTTAATGTTGAGCAACGTTTCTCCCTTATTTGTTTAGCAAGTGTTCCCTTCATCTCCACATTTTTCTGTAGCAATTTTTGGGGATTAAAATGAAATTATCTGAGCGAATTCATCCCAGGGCATGCACCCAACCCCAAGGAAACTCATGAGTTTGTCTGGGAGAATTTGTGTGAGCGATTTCATGTGAGCAAGTGTATCTTCTCACACACGAATTTCGCTTCCCAAGGATCAACATTTTACACCTTCATGCACCGAATTTCTCTGCCAAGAGCTCAACACCTATCCGATACTGGACTACGTGGTACCTTGCACTTCCATACGTTTTTTATGCTGATGTAGATGCCTTGCGTGCTTAGGGGGGGTTTCTTGGCATTTTACATTTCTTACTCAACATTTTTATTTAGTTGCGCCTACAATGTAACTATTTTGGTGATCTCATCCTTGTGGTGTACATTTAACCACCCTTACAAGTAGGAAGATCCCTTAAGTAATTTACCTTCCAGTCTTATTACCTCGTGGTCCTTATTTTATTACCTTGCAGATTTATTTTTATTACCTTGCAAACTTATTTTTATTACCTTGCAGATTTATTTTTATTACCTTGCAAACTTATTTTTATTACCTTGCAACCCTAATTTCTTATTGCAGTGATTATCAGGCTTTTACCTTGCAGTTGTTATTGCCTTGCTTACCCTATCTGGCTTGCCTTGTTAATTACCTTTTATCCTATACATCTCCTAGGAATTGTGATATAATATCCTTCATAAAATTGAGCTCGTGTTGTGTGTTTTACCTTGAGAATCGAGTGCCGACCATTTCCCTTTTTCCTTACTTAATATATGAGTCCATGCGTTATTAATTCCATTGATTTTAGTTGCATCCATGATGTCCAATATTAATAGATTTAGTTCCTTATACATGATTATATAAGTCAACATAAGATGGCTCTATATTTTTTTCACATGTTGGACCTTCTTATAGTGCATAAACTGGATATGTAAGTAACTCGAAGTCCCTACATAATGCTTGTTATGATTTGGTTGTTCCATATTTGATTAGATCTCCTACACCTTAAATGAAAATGACGTATGAGTGTTTTAAAATTTGTTATTCTAGCACCATTAGAGTTTGTTGTCATATGATTAATTAGGTGAATGTATGTTTGATTCAAATTGGTTTACTTCGGACCATGTAATTAAAATCGGTAATTTCTTTGCACCATGGATAAACTTGATGATTCCCATGCGCCTTGAAGTTAAGGTGGATAGATTACTTGTGCCATGAATTTAATGATGATGTATGACTAGTTAAGTAGTAAGACTTCTCATGTGCATTACAAAGATACTGTAATGAATGGTTTCTAGACATTAGACATCTTGCGCGAAATAAATACACTGTAATGTATGTTGATTTAACAATTATTACTTGCGCCATTAAATTTGTTAATGTTTGATGGATTAATAACTAGATTTCTTTTGCGCCATGGAATATTGATGATGCATGATTGAATTAGAAATTGGTTACTATTGGGCTTTTAAATATTGTTGAAGTATGGTTGATTTATTAACTCTATTCTCTTGCGCCTTCCAAAATATAGTTGATATCTCATGTGTCTTGAATTGTTGATGTGTAAATGATTGATTATTTGAATAGAATGCTTGTGCGCAATATAAATGATAACTGATAATTGATTTGCACCTTGGTTTTAATGTGGTCTATGATGTTTTATGCGAATGATTAATTACGTGCCTTGTTTAATCATGGTTTCAGATTGATGGATTGACAAAATTGATTATCGTTGATGTTGTTGATTTAGCATATATAGTTTGGACTTGATTTTGTTAGTGGGATGTAGACACCTCCTTGTTCCTCAAAACAGTCGCCAGCCCTGGGACCTTAAATGGTTAAAATAAATTGGAACCTGGGCTTGAGCGTTTTGTATGTGTCCTGGAGGTCCTAACTTTGCAGGGTAGGTTGGTCGGGTAGCCATTTGTAATCTTTATATAATTGAATGTTGTTGTAATTTGCTTCAAGATATTATGATGTGTTAATCTGCTACGCTATTTATGCTATGTGTCACTGTCCTTTGTTGACGCATTGAATGCATCATAGTGATTTCCATGATGAGTATCTAGTACTACTTTTAATTATAATGTTGTTAACTAGGCGATGTTGTGATCTTGTGTCGATGTTAATTTCTTAATGCAAAAAAAACAAAATAACTTTTAACTTTATGGTTCAAATTTTATTAGGCGTAATGGACGACTATTACATATGGTATCAGAGCGAGGTTCAACCCTGCGACTTGGGAAAATTATTCCTTCCACTATATAAACACTTGATTAATAATTTATCACCAATTAAATTGAATTGTGTCAGTACAGGTAATCATGGTTAGAGGATGCCACGGAGGAAGACGACGTGATGTTAGGGGAGAAGGCGTGATGCCTCTAGTAGCATCCATGCCAGAGGGGTCTAACCCCCAATGAGAAGAACAAGGCATTGTACATGAGAAGATTATTGTGGGGGATGCGGTTGGGTTGATAAGGTCCTTTGAGAGGATGTCGGAGGCCTTGATTAGCCATTTGGATAGATATGAGGTCAGGGATCCTGTACCCCCTAAGGGTCCACAATGTGCACCATCCAGTGTAGGTAGCGTTCATCAAGAACTTGAGAAGGTCAAGTTTCCCGATTTCTTGGGTGCCATGGACAACGTAGCCACTGAAGCATGGATAGAGAACATGGCGATGTGCTTCACACTTCGCGACTATACCTCCAACATGAAATTCTGCATGGAGGTATTTCATCTGAAGGGGAGCGCTCTTCTGTGGTGGAAGATGCTCCTGCCACAACTAAACATGGTCGTCAAAGACGTGTCATGGGAAATGTTCTAGGAGCATTTACGAGAGAGGTATATGTCTAAGGAATTCATTGAGCGCCACCTCAATGAGTTCAACGCCTTATGACAGGGAGGTCGTACGGTGCCTAAGAACGAGACCCGTTTCATGGAGTTGCTTAGGTATGCTCCACATATGAACACCGAGAAGCTTAAGGTAAACAAGTTTATATTCAGCCTTAACATAATCATTCATGATAAAGTGAGGATACTAATGCCTCAGATGTTGCACAATGTTTTATAGAAGGCCCTCATATATGAGGAAGAGATGATCAGTGGGGGTCAGAGTAGGACTCCTTCGAGACCGACGCGACATCCGACATCTGGTGTGCAGCAGCATCAGACACCAGCTAGACATCCATCAGGGTATCGAGGCACTCTGAGAGGATCCACATTCATGACACCATGATGACTGATGCCTCAATAACAAACTCCCTACAGAGGAACAGAGCACCAACAACAACGTTGTCCACAACAACAACAGTTCAGGCATGTTCAACAGAACAGACCAGGGTTCTATGCAGGCAAGCCATCAACTCCTACTTCAAGGACTAGGAGTACGGGACTGAAGACCGGATGTTGGACATGTGGAGAGCCACATTACTAGCATCAATGTCCAGTTGAGAGGGCCAGAGCATCCGGGTCAGCCAGACACACTATAGTAGGATATTTGGGCAAGGTCCATCAGATTCATGTAGCAGTGAATAACTTCCATACCGAGCACCATTGTATTATGCTCGAGACATCATGTACCATTGCTAACCAGACCTTCAGTATTTTGATAGATCCACATGCTACAAAGAGATTGTTTTCTAGTGCAATGCTAAAAAGAATTAAGGTAAAGGAATTTGAACAAGACGAGTTTAGCTACGTGGAAATGGCTTCAGGAGCCCAAAAGAAGGTTGGAGGAAAGGTTACAGACTATAGCCTTAACCTGGGATGATTGGTCATGAAGTCCAACTTGTACATCATGATCTTAGGATCTTATGATGTAGTGATCAGTATGGACTGGCTAGAATCGCATGATGCGATATTCAACTGTAAGACGCAATGGTTAAGTTTGATCGATGATGAGGGACAAAGAAGAGTGATTGTAGGAAGAAACCAAGGAGTTTCCCTAAGGTTCATCTCTTCCCTACAACTATGGAGGAGTATGTGCAAAGGATGCAAGCTATATGCAATATTAGCGCTGAATGACAAGGGCGTGGTGGAAGGACTAAAAAACCTTCCAGTAATACGAGAGTTTGCGGACGTGTTCCCAAAAGAATTACCAGGTTTGTCACCCAAAAGAGAATTGGAATTTTCCATCAACCTAAAACCTGAGATTGAACCGATATAAAGAACTCCTTATCGTATGTCGACCCCTAAGTTACAAGAGTTGAAAATGCAACTGAAGGAGTTGTTGGACCTAGGAACTATACGTCCAAGTGTGTCTCCTTGGTGTGCGCCTATTATTTTCATATGAAAGAAGGATGGGTAATGGAGACTCTGCATTGACTACCATCAATTGAAAAAGGAAACGATCAAGAACTAGTATCTGTTGCCAAGAATAGATGATTTGTTTGATCAAATGAAGGGAACGATGGTGTTTTCAAAGATCGACTTGAGATCAGGATACCACCAGTTACGGATGAAGGAGGAAGAAATTCCTAATACCACATTCAAGATGAGGTTTGGACATTACGATTTTACCATTTTACCATTTGGATTAACAAACACCCTAGGGGTATTCATGAGCTTGATGAATGGGGTGTTTCGTGAATAGTTGGAAAATTTTGTTCAAGTATTCATTGATCATATTTTGATATATTCTTGGATGATGGAAGAACATGATGACCATTTGTGCTTGGTACTATAGTTCTTACGAGAGAACAAATTATACGGGAAACTATCAAAATGATCTTTTTATCAATCGAGGATTCATTATTTAGGGCATGTTATCTCTAACGAAGGTATCGTTGTAGATCCAACAAAGGTCAAGGCTATTATGGAATGGCCTACGTCAAAAAACGTACCCAAAGTACGTAGCTTCATGGATTTAGAGGGATATTATCAATGGTTCGTCGAAGTTTTTTTGAAGATAGAAAATCCGATTATGGAATTGCAGAAGAAAAAAAAGAAGCTTGTATGGATCGAGAAATGCATGGAAGAATTTTGAAGGCTCAAGGAGTTGTTGATGACAATGGAGATACTAAAATTCCCTAACATGGATGAGGAATTCTTGGTATGCATAGACGCATCCAAGGAAGGCTTAGGCGAATTCTTGATGCAAGATGGTCGAGTGATCACTTACATATCTAGGAAACTAAGAAAGCATGAGGAGAAATACGTGAAGCATGATTTGGAGTTGTTGGCCATTGTGTATGCCTTGAGAGTATGGATGCACTACCTAATTGGATGGAAATTCAAACTAAAAATGAGCCACTATGGTTTGTAACACATTTTTATGCACAATAACTTGAACGCGCGACAAAGGCATTGGTAAGAACTTCTTAGCGAGTACGATTTTGATATTACCTACATAAAAGGAACAATGAATAGAGTGGTAGATGCATTGAGTCAGAGACCACACATATTTTTGGTGATACCTCTTCAAATGAATCTTCATGAAAATATTCTAACTATACAATGCGACAATGACTAGTATAAAGAGGCTAAGGAAAATATCGGACAAGACACCATGTTGGTACCAAAATTTGTGGGATTTACTATGGACAACGACGAATTAATGAGATATAATAAATGGATTTACATACCGCCTAATGACGAGTTGAGAAGTTTGATATTAAACGAAGCTCATAGAGCAGTGTACATGGCTCATATAGGAGTCACGAAGATGAGGGCAGACCTTAAACCCTTATTCTTCTAGAAATAAATGAAGGCGAGAATAGTCAACTATGTGGCAAGATGTCTAGAATGTCAGCGAGTGAAGGATGAACTTAGACATCCAACAAGATTACTACAACCACACACTACTCTAGAATCAAAATAGGAGGTCATTTTGATGGATATCATTGTTGGATCTCCACTGATGGCAAGGAGACATGACTTGATTTTTGTGGTAGTAGAAACTTTGACAAAGAGTGCACATTTTATCCCTGTACATACTATGTATCAGGTGCCAGAAATAGCTAGATTTTTATCAGCGAAATTGTGAGATTTCATGGCATGCCTAAGAGAATCATATCCGATCGAGGATCAGTGTTTACAGGACGATTTTGGACTAGTTTCCAAGAGGCCTTGGTCACCCAACTTAACTTTAGTACCACATATCACCCAACGACAGATGGGCACACAGAAAGAACGAACCAAATATTGGAAGATATGTTGCATATATACGTGATGGACCAACAGAAGCATTGGGAGGAGTTCTTGCCACTGGTAGAGTTTTCATACAACACCAACTATCAAAGAACCATTAAGATATTTCCATTTGAGTTTCTTTACGGGTGAACATGTCGAACACCTTTGATTTGGGATCAAATTTAGGATAGATTCCTCGTTGGACCCGAAGCGATACAAGAAATGGAAGAAAAAATGCAAACAATAAGACAAAAAATTAAATAAGTGCAAGATAGGTAGAAGAGTTATGTCGATGTGCATCACGTTGATCGTAGTTATGAAGTTGGTGATCGAGTCTTCTTGCGAGTGAAACCGCACAAGAGTTTGATCAAGTTTGGAAAGGGTGCTAAACTCTCTCCTAGGTATGTTGGACCTTTCAAAGTTATGGAAAAGAAAGGGCCCGTGGCCTATCAACTAACCTTATCTGATTCTTTGAGGCGTATGCACGATGCTTTTCATGTTTCTGTTTTGATACATTATGTTATTGATCCTACACATGTGATTGACATGAGTTCCTTGCAGGTGTCGGATGAGGGTGCACTCACGATGAATCCAATCCACATTCTGGACCATCACATTCAAAAACTACAACATCGAACACTTGATCAAGTCAAGGTTCAATGGGACAATTATAGTCCACACTCAGCTACCTGGGACGATGCATATGATATGCGCCAACAGTTTCCATTTTTGTTTGATAGTTAGACATTTAGATCTTGTCAGATACATTATTTACTGCACATATATACTGTGAAAACTTTGAGACAAAGTTCAAAACAAGAGGGGGTGTATGTAACATCCCGCTCTTGTGCGCTCATGATTTGACTTATTCTTTGAGGACACTTGCGTGCAAGTGATCCAGTTTAGTATATGGTTGTTTTTTTTTCTTATGGATTCTGATGATGATGTGGTTCGATTATGATGTTATGTATTTGATATCTATGTATAGATAGGTGCTATTGATAGGTTTCTCCTGAGTGTGTTGGGCACTTGACATATTGAGGATGTCAATGGAATCAATGGACCTCCTTAGACTC
>ML782859.1:180538-197220 GCA_009831015.1 Picea engelmannii | reverse complement strand
TTACTTTCCTCCAAAATTGATCCATTACTTTTTGAAGTTTTGTCTTAAACATGTTTGTTTCTTGTAATAATACCAAATCTAGATATTCCTTTAAAATTTCATTTTGAGTGCTTTGAATTTCATATTTATCATACTCCCCTCACATCCAGTAAAGAACTTTCATTTACATGGTTTGGGTATTTTTTAAAGATATATTTTTATATCCAATTGATTCTAGTAGCTAGAGTCTGCTTCTTTCTACCTTTTTGATAATCGATGTCTTATTATTGTCTTCTTGTTTTCCCTAATTTGACTCCAATTTTAGGTTTTTTCCCACTTTCTTTCCCTAGCTTAATACTTAACTAATAGCTAGGCGTTTTTTCATCTTCTAGTTCATCCACTCCTTCATCCTTGCCATCTATGGTTACATGATCATCCTTATCCAAGTTTATTGTCTCCAAAATATCTTTTCCCACCAAAGAAATTTCATCATTTCCATAGACTTGATTTTCATAAAATTATTGACTACAAATTGTTAAGGGAGTTTTTTTTATCATATGGCATGTTTCTTATGATCCTAAATCATGTTCAACAATAGTTTTCGTAAATAAATTTTTAATTGAAATTACAACAAGGTCTGGTGTAGCCACAACTTGGGAGATATTGGTTAGCATATGGTGATAACTTTCTGATTTTTCCTTTTCTTTAGTTGCATACTTGGAAATGTACTTTAGCACAACATGATGAGAGAGAACATGTTGGAATTCAATATATCATAGTTGTGGATGTTTAATCTATCATCATTTTGAGAAGGGTTGTATTTTTTATGATCATGCTTGTCAATGAACATGGTATATGCAGCATGAAACTCCCATGGAACTTTATACCAACAATTACGGGTGGAACCTTTCTTTTGCAAATATGAATATTCATTGAATTTTGTGTGTTGTTGAACATGGTTAAATAGTTCCTCACAGTATTGAAGTGGATTGGATGTGAATATTTATACTATTATTAGTAGGTAGGTATCATCAAGAATTGAGTGATGGAATTGGATATTCCTATGGTGGATATCTCATGAGTTTCAAGATATAATTTTACGAGTTTTGGTCAAACCATTGAGAACTGAAGTTGCATTTTGAAATCTAATTGAACATTTGTATGCTTGGATTAAGGTTTCCAACATTCCCTTAACATTCTACTTACTTTTACAACCTCTTCCTAATTATAAGACGTAAGTTAGGTATGAGTTATTTGTTACCTCTTTATTCCCTTTTATTTTAATGGTATCCATATTTTGTATTGATCAAATGAGGAATTACCCTGGAACTGATGCCATTAGACACAGACTCAATCCAAATTCCAACTAAGGAGAAAAAACAACACACTCTAATTAATATAGGATTCAAGAATGCAAACAAACCTTCTCACAAAGAAGCGCTAGTTAGTGATGGAATCCAACATCGCAGGATTGATGCGAGAAGGGGCTGATTTTAGGTGGGTGGGAAAGTTATGTTGACAACCTGCTTAACGAACTAATGCCCTGGTACAAGTTAGCTCACCGAGCAGTGGGAAACCCTTCAAGGAGTCCGAGTGAGTCTAGCCAACGTCGATCCCAAGTACAACACCACCTTCCTTTTGTTGTCACCTTGGGTAGGAAGTCTAAAATATTATGGCCTCTATGGTACCACCTACTATACCAAAGCAGAGGGGGGCCATTCAACACCAAGACCAACAAAGTAGGGTTGATTACGCTGTTGGCCCCAATGCGGCCTCGTTCTTGACTTTTGTGTTAGAAGGGCTTCCCAAAGTCAATGATATAGCAATTGGATTTCACTCCCTAACTCAAATCTTTGTGTTTCTTTAGAATCTTTGTAAACTTATTCTCACAATCCTATTCCAAAGCTCTACAGCTAAGCTAAGATGGGTTTGAAGAGTCCTAGAAAAGTTTCTAGATAAATTTTAATTAGTGCTTGATTTTAGGTTGTTGTTACTTAAAGGAGTGGTCATGAAACTTATGGTGTTTCGACTCGACTCTTTAAAACATGCAAGAAGAAAATGAAATGCAAGAATTTCAAATTCAATGAAAAATAGCTATGGGAAGGAGCAAGACGTTTTAAGGAAAGAAATAATTTCTTGATAGATTACTATGTGTGCACTGCTAATGACAAAAAGTATGAGCTAATGATCCAGATAAATGGAAGCAAAATGACCCAAATTGTAAAAATACCATGCAAATTTGATAGTTCATTAGTACACATATACAACATTGAATCAAATGTCATCATTTTTAACATAGTAAACTTTTATGATTATTGAGACCACCATACACATATTAAATACTCATAAGGATCATGGGGGATTCACTTTGTTGACCAATATATTATCACGTTCATTCATAAAGGGTTTTTTTTAATTATGAACGCACATGTTGTGAATAAATGTGTTCGCTTCAAACACTGAAAAGAACAATTTAATAAAGAAAAAATGATACAAATCCTTTTTTCATAAGAGGAATGTCACATAAGTATTTCAAATTTTTATGTTCTCTGGAAATTCTTAACCTTGCCAAGACATAAGAGGTGTAAACATGGTGATCTTAGTACCCAATAAATCTATGTTCCTACAAAACAAAGGTTAAAAAATTTCCTTAAGTAGGGAAGTGATAGTGACAAAAATTACCATGAGAGCTCAACATTCAAGGAAAGGTGAAAGAGAGAGGAGACAAGAGGTGAGAGGATACCACACTAGGGTTGAAATCGTGAAGGAAAGAGAGGTGAGAGGAAACAACTATTATGAGGGAGGGTGAAATTTGGAAATGATAGCCTACAACTAGTGAGGGCATTAGAGGTGGAATTATTGTGAGGTGACATGAATGAAGACATGAAGTGATGATGTTAAAAGGAACCATCAAATTCATTGATTATGGTGAGGTGATATTATCGATAATTTGGAAATGAACCATTGGATGAACTAATATTAATTGTAAGGTGACATTAGTGAGGGCATGTGTCATTTATTCTAGAAAGGCACCATTGAAGGCATGAAGTGAATACGTTAGAATGGGGATGGCAAAGGAACATTAGGAAACAATGTTAATTAAGCACCATTGAAGGTAGGAGGAGAGCGTTGAGAGGAAGAAAATTTCATGGAAATGAAGGTGACCTTATAGCTATATGCTACAGGATGAAACCACCAAAGATAACCTCTTAGGGAAGATAACAAGGGAGTGGTGACTAGTCTCAACTAAAGAATGTCATCTTGAATTCAGCCTACGCAAAACAATGAACTAAAGGGAGATAATCAAAGATGAATGGATCGTGGAAATAGGTGGTCAATAAGAGAAAATATAAGACAAGGAAGAGAGGAAAACATTTCCCTAGGCATATTAAGGATAAGGTAAATAAGAGACATGAATAATAAAGGTATGATAGGCTATGATTAGGGGACTAGAAAAATGGAAGAGGGGAAGAAAACAAGGAGAGTAGGTGTTACCCTAAGAATATCAAGGTGATAATGGAGGAGAAAGAGATGGGTAAGACTACCCAGAAAGAACCATCAAATGGATAGGTAGTAGGATGGAGTTCCCTATGAATAAGGATAAGAATTCCATCCTAAGGGATCTTGGATGAAAAAGAAAAAGAAGGGGTAGATTCCATGGGTGAAGGAGTGGAAGGAGGAAGGATCTACTTTTTGAAGTTTTGTCTTAAACATGTTTGTTTCTTGTAATAATACCAAATCTAGATCTTCCTTTAAATTTTCATTTTGAGTGCTTTGAATTTCATATTGATCATATTCCCCTCACATCCAGTAAAGCACATTCATTTACATGGTTTGGGATTTTTTGAAATATCTCTTTTTCTATCCAATTGATTCTAGTATCTAGAGTCTACTTATTTCTACCTTGTTGATAGTCTATGTCTTATTACTATCTTCTTGATTTCCCTAATTTTATCATATTCATGATTGTTTCTATGCATAAAAGGTTCATGTTGAAAGTCTAGCACCTATTTCTATGAACATTTGAAAACCTTTAAGTTGATATTATCCAAAAGGAGTTTCTCTAAATCTATATCTATACAAGATCCATGCATAAAGAGTTGTTAGTGGTCAATTGTCTATCTTTGAAAGACAATATTCATTGCGATTGTTAAAAGGGTTAGTGTATAAACACACCTACTTTGTCACTATAAGGATAGTGGTAGTAAACATACTACTAAACCCATCTAGTGAGGTGATAGGATATGACCATCAACAAACCTCCAAGAAGGATAAATCCCCCATGATCAATGCCACTTGATGATGATTGTTGTTCCATTTAGCTTACTAATCTATGGTTCCACCAACATTACCATATCTACTTTCACTTGATAAGAAATATATTTTTTGGACAAGATGCTTCCTATTATAATTTATTAGAATTCGACAAGTGTTCCCTTCCCCATTCTAGGAATATTGCAATGCAATGTATCTCACCTACAATACTTGAGGAATATCCCTCCGACCAAGACTTGCATCGGGCCTCAATTCCTTGAAACGACTTGCTTGCATGGGTGAGATGACCCACTAGGGGTGAAACATGTCTTTGGTTGGATTTCAACCTTGGTGGGGGGGGTATGAAACTGTAACACCCCTATTTCCCACAACTTGTAATTAATCATAAAATAGGATTACCATGCTAAGGCATGTGGATGAAGTAAATGTATTATTTTTAAATTGCCCATAACTTATTGTTGGGGGGTGAAGCCTTGAAGTATGAGCCATGATATCTCTAGAGGAAAGAATCAGTTAATGAAGGAAAGGACTGGTGGTTGAATAATCAACCACCCCCATGAATGGAAACATGGGTTGCTGGCCCGAAGTACCACAGAGACTTGCAGACCCGATATTCCTTCTGACAAAAGCAACAGGATAGGTCGTAAAACTTTCAAAAGAAGGAAGGTAATCGTAGATACAAAGACATATAGGGAGAGAGGAGACACCAGACGAGAGAAAAATCTCGGAAGGAGATGCATGAACCAAAAAGGAAGTGCGGAGAACATGACCTAAAGGACCCGAACGCGAGCTTGATGTTGAGGAATCATTTGATCAATCTCGCAAGGATACTGTGACAGAGAGAAGGTCTATGAGAAATGGAATAGTTCCCTATTGATATCATGGTTTGGCACGGGGGTGGCCGGAGTGCTAAGGATGAATTCCTCTGAGCTTATGGTTGGGTGGAAAGGCACACACCCACAATCAGTTAGTTGGTTGCAACCTATAATAGATAAGTATTCTCATATCTTGTGTAATTGAATTGTAACTATAAATTAAAGTTAGATATCCTTTGAATGTTTCAGGTATGTGCATATTTGTTTAATAATTAGATGGTATCCATTTAATTGTGCCTCATTGTGTAATTAAGAAAGTAAGGAATTATCTAGCTCATACACGTAAATGCTCGAGCCCTGCGATGACTCAAGTTAAAATAAATGAACTATGAGTTCGTCAACCTTGGGCATAGTTCACAGGTGTATGATGACACTCCCAGTCGTTCTTAGTTTCCTATAGGAAGGATTTTGTTAAGATCAGGAGAGGTAGTGCATGTATGCACAGACTCTCTGCAAGGCGGGAAGAGACCAAGAACCTCTTAAGTTATAGAGTTGATGAATGAGTGCAAGAGGTGCGTGGAGGATTTCTCTAAGCATTAAGTTCAGGAGAATTAGCGCAAAATACTTAAGTATTTAAGTATCTGACAAAAATCAGGTAGAATAGTGAGTTTCAAGCCCCTAAAGGATATATCCTTTCATTTGAAAGATGAATGGATGAGATTAGTTCAGGAGGAGCCAGAGTTCTTCACGATCGGTGGATCTAGAGAAGGAACACGGGTGTTAACCCTTCGATCCCTTTGGAATTCATAAGTCCAATGAGTTGAGAATATTCGTTGCACAGGAGGTGAATTCCTCGAAGTCTCGAAGTAAATCTAGGTCATAGATTTGAGGATGCCGAGGAACTATCATGATCGTCGGATCTACGATATATTCATCCCGATGTTGACCACTTTAGGAGGATAGAGTTTTTGTAGCACCAAAACCCCCAAAGTCCCGAAGTCTTGAAGTTGATGTGGACCATGGATCTAAGGATCCTTCAGGATCGATCACACTTGTTCAATCGTGGGGACACGAGTATCAACGTCGATATCCTATGGGAGCCCATGTGTCGAGTGACAAGGTTTCCAGGTGTCCCTCTCAGAGTGGCACACACTGGGATCCAAAGGACCCTTGAATCGAATTTACGAGCCGAAGAGTCGAAGAAGATCTGAGCCGTCCAAGCCAAAGGGACAGGTGTCGTCAGATCCTTCACTCCAGAGAGAATTCATTCTAGGAGGAAAGGGGATGTGTTGAACAAGAACTCCCGAAGGCCGGAGAAACAGAGTTCATCTGAGTCATCCTTTAGCTGAGGACAGGTGTAAGCAGATATTTCATTTCGAAAGATAGCCATTTCAGACGAAAGTGGGTTCACGCGAGTTGAGAACTCCCGGAGTAAATCGTGATCATCGATTTGAGAGAGACACGCATCATCAGATCGTCGACTTTGGGTGAAATCACTCTCGGAGAAAGTGAGTGGGGAGATGTTGAAATTCCTTAATCTTGTAGAGATGAAGTAATCTATAGTCGTTGATTTGTGGGAGACATGCATCAACAGATCGTGTACTTTGGAAGTGGGAGAAAGCAACGCGGAGTAGAGGGATGCCCGAAGTGGATCCCCACCATTGGATGAGAGGGACTCTTTGTGCATGATCCTTAACTTTGGAAGAAAACACTCTGGGAGAAAATATGGTGTGAGCATCTGGGACTCCCAAACGTCGAAGTCCCGAAGTGGACCTGAGCTGTCGATTTAGATGGATGCATGGTGTCTGATCTGGAACTTTGGGTACATAGTACTTCAGAGGAAAAATAGTTGGAGTTCTTAGAACTCCCGAATGTTGAAGTCCCGAAGAAGATCATAAACATCGATCACGAGGGATGTGTGGCGCTTAATCTGTAACTTCAGTGTAGAGTACTTCAGAGGAAAAAATATGTAGGAATGTTTGAAAC
This sequence comes from Picea engelmannii, assembly GCA_009831015.1. NCBI lineage: Eukaryota > Viridiplantae > Streptophyta > Pinopsida > Pinales > Pinaceae > Picea > Picea engelmannii. The sequence continues at coordinate 190,165 of ML782859.1, read as the reverse complement.
TCTCGAACGATGAAGTCCCGAAGTAAATCAGGGTCGTCAAAATCCCTAAGGACACATGGTGTCAAATCATGAACTTTGGAGGTTTTCCACTCTAGAGGATTCACGTGGTGGTCATCTTGGTGCCTGTTGTCTTGGTGTCTGATCATAGCCAGTGGTCATATGCAAGTATAGTGGTATGAAAGAACCCGAAGAACTTGGGAGAGGACATCTTCCAGCTCTAATCTCATTTCGGATCATGGAGATCGTGGATGGAAAGCTCTGGAAGAGAAGAATGGAATAGAGACCCTGAATAGGGGTTTTGATTCTCCTAAGAAAAGTGAAAATTTGAGTCCCCATCGTGGGTGTGTTACAAAAACACCCTTGCTTTACCATTTAACCAAGTTCTTGTTGACTCACTCAATAACAATCAAATATAAGGGTATACTAAAAGGGAATACCTTAGTAAATATCTATAATAGATGTGTCCTCTTATGATAGTGTGACAACCATTCTTTTCTCCAATCTATGATAATTACAATGAAGCATAGCTGGCATAACACTCGAGGAAAAACCCTTCTTCTAAGAAGTTGCAGGTGGGGTTATCTATTTTGCTAAAGTTGCTAAGGAATTGCAGTTGAACAAACCATTTGATGTAGTTTTCTCTCATGGGAAAGACAATCGACAAGTAGCTAAACATGCCTTTGAGGGATTTGAACCTAGGAGTGGGGAATCAACTTGAATATTTCATCTTGAAGGGACTATGTCTTGTCCTCTAATGAGAATATGTTCTCTTCGTTTTCATAGTGTGGTTTGAATTATCAATTTAGAGTGATAAGTTTATAGTAAGAGAGGGATTGAAAGTTGGACAAGAATCCTCTATTCTTAGATGAACATGTCAAAAATTTTTAGAAGTCACATATGACTAATATTTAAAAGTGCAACAAATATTGGGTGTATCTATATAAGTAAATCTTTATTAAAATACCCTTGTTATAGGATGACCTCGTGGTTTAGGTTTTATATTTCATTTAACCTTCTTTATATATGTCAGCTTAAATCCTTAGTTATTGCATTGCCATTCTAGGTTCATGCTAAGCTTTATTATTGATTTTGGTCCATGCCTTATATTAAGATTCTTTTCTAAGGAATTATGCTATCCTCTATTACTGGATTACACAAGATGCATATTAGTGTTTGAATGGGGTTTATTTGATAGAACTATTCGAATAGTTATCATTCCTTCCTGGGATATGATGGAGCCTTGATACACTTGACAAGTTTCTCTCATATTGGCTTACAAATCTTCTTCACACAATTCTAGAGGTGAAAATTGGAATTTAACCCAAACTGAAGCATCAAAGGCAGCTTGCATTGGGTTGAAGGTGACATCCAATGTTTCATTATAGGTCCTCTTATTTAAACACAAATCTCTAAATTTATTTGCATAACAGAGAATGTGTATTTCCAAGCGTACACCACTTGCTAATGTGAATATAAACCAGCTTGTAAACAAATATTCCTAAGGAAAAACTACCAATTTTGGCGGCATTGCTTGTTTCCTCTGTAGCTAGGGTCTCCTCTTTAACTTGCATAGTGGGCTAGCTAGGGTATCTAGATCTGTCACTCGTACTATAGGCTAGCTAGTGTAAGCTTTGTTTCTCGCACTGTCCTCTAGTGTATCCTCCATCGCTAGGGTCTCCTCTTACACTCACGCTGTGACCATCTAGCTAGGGTATCCAGCTCTGTCCTCTTATGCTCACATTGTGGCCGAATAGCTAGGGTATCGGGCTCTGTCGATGCTCACACTGTAGGCTAGCAGGTTTTCTTTTGTTCTAAGTTTTGTTGTTTCATATTAGACAATATAATGTATATTATAAATTAATTATAACAAAATATAATATAAATATATAAATTATAAATATAAATATAATTAATATAAATTATATAAATTAAAATTAATATAAATTATATGTAGGTTGGGATTTAGGCATTATATGAGTGTGTTCCTTTTAAAATTCATTGGGGATTGAGTGTGTGATGTATCTATATGGCACATAAAGTATCTCAAAGTAGCTATATGGCACATAAGGTAGTGATAAGAGGCAATGAGTTATTGAGGTTGAAGAAAATATAGGTTGAAGAGATTAGAGGTTACATGCTTATAAAGGTTATATTATTTAGGGGTTTTAGGATATAGAGGTTAAATGGATTTTGGATTAAGGGGTTATAATATTTACAAGTTAAATTAATGATAAAGATGAGGTGTTATGGGTTATAAGGATTCTAAACAATAGAGGTTAAAGGTTTATGAGTTGCATGGGTTATGGTGATATTAGTTAAAGGACTTACATAATATAAGTGTTAAGACTTATACGGGTTATAACTATTAAGAATTAGGTGATATGGGTCTAATGGGGTTATATGGGTGAGGCGTTAGGGTTAGTACTTATAGGTTGAAGGGGTTATTGTTTTATGGTTTGGATTTATATGGATTCAATGTTATAAGGGTTGGGGGTTATAAAGGGTTAGGAGAAAGGGGTTATATTGGTACTAGTTAAAGGGGTTAAGGTTTATGTGTTGACGATTAAGGTTATAAGTGTTAATTTGTATACTTTAGAAGGATTAGGGTCTATAAGAGTTAGCATGTATGGTTTGGAAGGGATAATTGTTAGTGGTAATAAGGTTTGAGGGATATAATGGTTATAGGGTTTGAGGCCTATAATGGCTATAATGGTTATTGTTGATTAAGGTTGGTTGTCATTGATGTCAACCCTTGAAGAAAGTCTGGTAGTGAATTCTGGTAGCACAAAGGTTTGGGTAATGCACCCAAGGTTGTTTCATGTATAATGGTATGAGATTTAATATATTTGAAGGTAATACTATTCTATATGGATAGTACATGTCATGCCATTTCTGGTGGTATGTGGAGCGTCACATAACTCCTCGCGGTTTGAGATTTATGGCCTTACCAAGTTGGAGAACCCTCATATGCTGGCTTGAAGCCCCAAAAGGTCAAAGAAGTCAAAGAGATTGCAAAGAAGAAATTATTATTTAAATGATAAAGTAAAGTGACAAAGTCAAGAAGTATTATTTAAATAATAAAGTGAAGTGACAAAATCAAAGAATATTATTTAAATGATAAAGTGAGGTGAAAAAGTCAAGGAGGAATATTTAAATGATAAAGTAATGGAGAAATTTCTAATTATGGAAAGTGGTTAACCCTAAAAATGAATAAAATAGATTAAGTAACCTATAAATGGGTTAAGTGACCTAGAAATGGGTTAAGTGACCTAGAATATGGAGAGTATAAATAAGAGGCAAGGCTCTCTCATTTTACATCACACTTGAGAATATTGAATATCTATAGCTGACTGAGGTAACCAAAGGATATTTAAGCCAAATTTCAGTGGGAAGGTGAAGAAAAGAAGGTTGGAATTCAAGGGAGGATAAATTCTTTTGATCTTGCTTTCTAATGTATGTTATTTACAGGCCATCTCACCATTTTCGCAATAAATTTTTTACTAGAATGCTTTAGACCATGAAATTGATAGTCCATTCAGGAAACATAACCAAGTATCTGTGGTAAACAATTCATCTTGTGTTTCATTGTATTTTTGGAGTTACACTCCGTGGAAAATAGGGTTTGTGGCTAGTCCTGAAACTAGTCTAAAACATGTGTTTTGGGTATAAATGTCATAACGTCTTCATAATAGATCCAAATTCAGTAAGAATAGATGTGTTGGTTAGAGTATAGTTTTTAGTATGATGTGTAACATTTTCAGATCAATTCAACAAATATTTTGTGCGGGGCACACTCTACAAGGTCTCTCTCTAGAATAAACCAAAATTCAGAAAGGTATACCATTTTTTCTATAACTCATTTTATGAGAGGTTCCAAGTAGTGACACCTAGAGGAATTGCATAAAACAAACTAAAGAGCATTGTGTATTGGTTTCAGATCTTTATTCATTACAGGTACATAGTTATGATAATTCCAAGTTAGGGTTGTTGACTAATCCAAAACTAGTCATGTGAGACTAAAGAAAACTTTGATGAAAATGCTAGTCTCTTGTTGTTAAAGTTAAGAAAGGTTGTAGGTATGTGATCATATACACCAGGTATATTACAAAGTTACAAATCATATTTGGATGATGAAATTGATGAGGGATTTTGGTTAAGGTACATGTTGGGTACATGGTTGAGACAAGTAGTTGATGAGTTGGCACATACATGAGGTGTATAGTTGATGATGTTGGTACATATTGATGAGTCATAGTTGATGAGTAGTTGACACATGATTGCTACATACTTGGTACATACTTGGCACATGGTTGGATGCACTAGTGTATGGCACAGGTTGATTACAGGATGTTTGGTACAGGTTGGTGCATGGTTGATGCACTTGTTTATGGTACAGGTTGATTACAGGTTGAGGTACAGGTTGATGCATGGTTCAGGTTTATTGGTACAGGTTTACAATGGTATGTCTCACAGTTATATTGTGACATTGGTTTTGTCATTCTACTTCTACTTTAGGGTGGTTGGACATGGCAAGGACAGGTGGTTGTAGCCATCTTCCGGTTGTAGCTGAAAAACATAGGGGGTTGTAGCCAGAGAATAGGGGAGTTGGAGCTTCCTTCAGGTTGTATCCTGAGAAACAAGGGGGTTGGATCCTCCTTCCTATTGCATCTAGAAAACAAAGGAAGTTGGTGCTTCCAATGAATTTAATTCTTCAAGAAATATAAGAAAAAACATTTTGTGGTTTTATCCCGCTTTGGGTTTCCACGTAAAACATTGGTGTACTGTGTATGTGTATGATTGTTCATTTGTTCATTGTTTATTTACTCTGCAGTTATTGGATGATAATGCTACATTGATATAACACTTGGATTATATGGTTAAAAAGGATTAAATTGCTTTATTACTGATTCCCCCCCCCNGCAGGTTCCTTCAAAAATCAGTTTAACCGCTGAAAGGTAGATCATGGAGAGAAACAACTTGTATAAAAATGGAATACCACAGTTCAATGGACATAAGTATGTATTTTGGAGCATAAAGATGAAAACATATATACAGGCACATGGATTTGAAATTTGGAAATCAATTGTAGATGGATACACATCACCAACAGTTCTGCCAACAAATAAAAAAACAGTGAAACTCGGTCAAAATAATTCCAAATCCAAAAATGCACTTATGAATGCTCTTAGTGAAACAATATTCACCAAAGTTGCACATTGTAAATCCGCTAAAGAGATTTGGTACAAACTTCAAAATATTTATGAAGGAGATTCAAAAGTCAAAGCAACAAAGATTCAAACTTACAAAGATCAGTTCGAACAACTTAAGATGAAGGAAGATGAGAATATTGCAGCTTAATTTTTATGAGTTGATGAAACAGTAAATGCAATCATAGGATTGGGAGAAGAAATCAAAGAATCTGTAATTTTTCAAAAAGTACTAAGATCTCTTCCTATGCGATTTGATATGAAGATATCAAAATTAGAAGAAAGATCAGATCTAAACTCAATAAGCATGGATGAATTACATGGAATCTTCACAGCATATGAAATGAGAACTGAACAGGAAAATCCGGATATAAAAGAAGCAGCCTTCAAAGAATCCAAAAATTCAAAGAAAAATGGAAGAAAAAGAGAAGAACATAGTAGCAGCAGTGACGTCTCGGAAGATGATGAAGAAGTGGCCAACTTTGTCAAAAGACTGAACAAGGGAACCAATAGTAGGTATAGAGGTATGATTCCTTTGATTTCTTTTAATTGTGATGGTATTGGTCATTTTGCTAACAAATGTCCTTATAAGAAAAAGAGAAATGATGAAGGTTATTCAAAAGGAAAACAAACATATAAAGGAAAAAGAACCACAAAGAATTTTTTCAAGAAAATCTTATGCACCAACGAAGACATCTCATCATCACATGAAGATGAAGTCAGTGATAGTGAGACAGAAAGAGTTCTATTCATGGCAGTAGAAGACTCTGATAAAGAAGATTTCAAATAAGAATATGAAGAAGCCGAAGAAGAATATGAAGAAGTCGAAGAAGAAATTGAAGAGGAATAAATTGACTACCGAGAGGAATTAATGTGTTCCATAGAAGTTATCAGAAGAGAAAAAAAGAAAAACAAGAAACTACAAGAAGAACTAGACAAGAAAAGACACTCAAGAACTAGAACAAATGATCACAAATTTGAAGGTTCAAATAGAAGAAGATAAAATAATTGAAGAAGCACTCAAAGAATAGCTAGAAGAAAAAGACAAGATCATTGGAAATTTGGAAGAAGAGATTGTCACATTAAGACATGATCTTCAAAATAAAAATATGCAGAACAACTCAAAATTTTTGGACGACATTATCAACAGTCAAAAATATCATCATGACAAGTTCGGACTTGGATACAATCAGACAGAAAAAGGATCAAGCTCCAAAACAAAAGAGAAAGAAACATATACAAAAAGATATGCAGAAACAATCAAGGAGGATAGGAAGATCTACAAGGAAGATTACAGGGACACTCCTCCACCGAGAAGATTCATATTTTAGAATCAACAACTGACAGATAGGCCTCAGGAAGAAGAAGAATTTTTAAGAGTACCTCCTTTCAGAAGATATTCAACTCCCAGGTATCAAACTCTCTTTTTTGGTTTATGTTATGCATGTAATAATTTTGGACATAAATATGTGAACTACAGAGATAACAACAGGAACACAAACAACTTTGAAATTTATACACAAAGGGGTTATCCAAGAAGGCCTAGTGAAACATAGAGAAGAAGTTACAATAGGTTTGAATCTTTGAGAACTGAAGTGGAATGTTACAAATGTAACAATTTTGGACACATGGCCAAAAATGCAAAATCACAGTCCCTCCTAGAGAACCGCAACAGAATAATAATAGTCACAGACATGAACCTCAGAAAATGACATGGATAAGAAAGAAGGATCAACATAGCAATGAAGAATGCACACTCGCTCTACAAGCTAAGAAGAAGAAACGTGGTTGGTATGTTGACAATGGTTGTTCAAAACACATGACATGTGATAGAGACATGTTTCTTACATTACAAAAGGAAAGAGATGGATCAGTTTCCTTCGGTAATGATGATTCAGCTAAAATCATTGGAAAATGCACTGTCAAAATTGGGAACAAGAATACCAATGCAGAAAATATTCTACTAGTAGAATATATGAAACATAATCTTCTAAGTGTGAGTCAAATGTGTGACCAAGGTCATAAAGTTACTTTCGATTCAAAAAAGTGTGATAAAATAAAAGAAGGTTCAAGAAAATTGATTTATATAGCTGCGAGAACTTTAAGCAACATATATGTATTAAGTGAAATTGGAAATTAAAAGTGTTGTGTAGGAAAGGAAGATGAAATTTGGCTATGGCACAGAAGAATGGGTCACATACATTTTGATAACCTTGTCAAAGTCAACAAAAGAGAAGCAGTCAGAGAAATTCCCTAGATCATGAAACTAACCAACACTTTATGCAAGCATTGTCAACAAGGAAACCAAACAAAGACTAGGTTCAAATCAAAGGAATATTCAATGACAATACCACTGAAAATTGTTCATATTGATCTAGTTGGACCAACTACAACAAAGGGTTTAAAATGTGAGAAATAATTTATGTTATTAGTTGATGATTATACAAGAATGACTGCAGTTTCCTTTCTCAAGAATAAGTTAGAAGCTTTTGAAAACTTCAAGATCCACAAGGAAATGGTTGAAAATGAAATGGATTCAAAAATCAAATGCTTGAGATTTGATAATGGAGGAGTGTTCAATTCAAAGAAATTTATGGACTACTGCAGTAGTCATGGAATAAAAAGACAATTCTTCATTGCTAGGACACCTCAACAGAATGGAGTTGTTGAAAGAAAGAACAAGACAGTGCATGAAATGGCTCGAACAATGCTAATGGATTCCAAATTGACAGATATATTTTGGACAAATGCAGTGAATACAACATTTCACATTTAAAATAGAGTAATTCTCAGAAACAACACTGACAAAAATCCCTACGAGATATGGAAAGGAATACCAGCAAATGTGAAGCACTTCAGATTTTTTGGAAGAAAATGCTACATCAAAAGAGAAGATGGAAAAATGGGAAAGTTTGACTCTCGTTTTGAAAAAGGAGTACTTCCTGGTTACTCAAGTACAAGGAAATCATACAAGTATTACAATATGATATTGAACAAAGTTGTAGAAAGCATCAACATAACAATTGATGAAATAGGAAGACCAGAATCAAAGGAAGAAGAAAATGAATCAATGGAATAACTTTTCAAAGAAGAAGCAGATGATTAAAAGGAAGTAGAAGAGGAAGATAAAGAGAATCCAACAGAAGCAGAAGAGCAAGTTCAGCAAGTGCCTCCAAAGACACCTAGCACACGAGTATAGAAGAATCATCCTTCATATCAGATTATTAGAAACAAAGATGCAGGAGTTGAGACAAGAAGAAGAATATGTTCACCATAACAAACACACCTAGAACTCATATCTACGATTGAACCAACCTATTTTTAAGAGGCCAGCAAGGATGAATTTTGGAACAAGGCCATGGATGAAGAATTGGATCAAATAGAGAAAAATGACACTTTGGAATTGGTTCCAAGACCAAAGGATAAGAATGTGATCGACACAAAGTGGGTATATAGTAATAAATTGAATGAAGATGGACAGGTTACAAGGAACAAAGCTATATTGGTATGTAAAGGATATGCACAGGTTGAAGGAATCGACTTTGAAGAGACATTTTCCCTAGATGCCATAATGGAAGCAATCTGTTTTCTTTTATCTTATGCATGATCCAAAAATATTAAAGTGTATCAGATGGACGTAAAATAAACTTTTCTAAATGGGGAAGTTGAAGAAGAAGTCTACATTGAACAACCAGAAGGATTTCAGTTGTCAGAAAATGCAGACTATGTGTGCAAATTAAAGAAGGCCTTGTATGGTCTAAAACAGGCTCCTAGAGCATGGTACTCTAGACTGGATAAATATCTAAATCATACAGGGTTCAGAAAAGGAAGTGCATGCAAAAACCTCTACATCAAGGTAAGTCAAGGTAATATTTTATTAATTGAATTTTATGTTGATGATATTATTTTTGGTAGTTATGATGACAGGTTAAGCCAAAAATTTGCAAAGGATATGAAGAATGAATTTGAAATGTCATTAATTGGAGAACTATCCTTCTTTAATTGGAGAACTATCCTTCTTTCTGGGACTTCAGATACGTCAAAGAAACCATGGAATTTTTATTTCTCAAATGCTAAAGAGGTTCAGAATGGAAGATTGCAAACCAGTTATCACTCCCATGCAAACTAGTTGCAAGTTAAGCAAAGATGGTGATTCAAAGTCTACAGATCAGAGGCAATACAGGTCAATGATTGGAATCCTACTATATGTGACAACATCCAGACCAGATGTAATGTACGCAGTTGGACAGGTGGCACGATTTCAAGCAGCACCAAAGGAATCACATGTATTAGCAGTGAAGAGAATTTTCAGATATCTCAAAGGAATAGAATAGTTTTGTTGGGCCCCAACAACTCCCCCTATATTTTTACAAAATTTAAAGGGCCCCCATTCGAATCTTGATAATTATAATGAGCTACA
>ML782859.1:132930-176818 GCA_009831015.1 Picea engelmannii | reverse complement strand
TTTGATTAGTTCGAATTTTAATGTTTATGCTTCACATTTTGAAACGATCAATATCATCAAAGGAAGCGTTCAAACCAATAATCTAATTGATTTCATGAATCCTCTTATGATGTGTTCCCCATTGATATATCCATTTCATCAAATTCATAGTTTGCGTCCTAATTTTTATGACAAGATCTTAGATTGGCTTGAAGATTCGTATAAAAAAATTCTTCATAATAAAGATAAAGTTGTGTTTTCTTTGTTTTTACCTAAATATCTAGGAAGTAAGAATAACATGATTCTCTTAGATATTTCATGTGAAGAAATTGATGAACACTTGGAGAATTGTCAGGAGGATGGGGCACTTCGACCTTTTTTGATGGTTATGTCAGGTCCCTATAATAATGACAAGTTTTCCAAACTTACTTACACTCTTCCATGCCATTATGACCCATATCATGACAAGAGTGCAGAATGGTTGGAGGATTTGTACATCAAGAAGTTTCAAAAGAATGGTAAGGTAATTTTTATTTTCTTTTTAAATGAATATATAGGAGGTAAGCATGACATATTTCTTTTTCATCTACAAATACTACATTCTTTTATTCTGATTTTCAGTTTTCTATGCTATGCAGGATTGAAGATGCTCCGATGGCTACATTGGAAGCATGACTTCACTTAGTATTTTTTATTTGTTTAGTAGTTAGAGTAGGTTTAGGAGTAGGTTTTCTTTTAATTTTATTTCTCAGTTTTTCTCTTTGTAATAATGCAGTTATGAACACAAGGGGGCACACCAAGAGAACCATATATGAATGTTGTCAGGGAAATCCACTTTAAATATTTTTCTCTCTTCTTTTCATTGAATATTTCTTTTCAAAAATGCAGTATCATCATGAAAATTTTAAATGGAAAGTAAAGAGATAAGTAAATTTGAACTATCAATTCAACCCTGACCCAAGGTGCCACGAGTACAACTGCACTCATCTTAATAAGTATTTTTCTATTTTCTTTTAGTCTCTTTTATTTTTAATAATAATGCTTGGGCAAAGTAGCATCTCATGCATCACTATCTTAAGAAAAGAACTTTCTCTCACATGATATTTTATATGATTTAGTTCTTCCTTTATTTTAAAGTGAGATGATAATGGATACAAAAACTCAAGTTTATCTTTGGCCAAAATCGTTTCCTGAAAAGTTTTCTTTTGATTAAAAATATTTCTGTGGTTGGGGTTTTCATGATTGGTCGGAAAAGCCACAGTTTGGTCAATAGAGAGTCGACGTTTCGGATCCAAATCAGGATCCATCTTCAAGACAATGAGCCTGGGTTTAGATAATGAGAAGATTAGGTTTTAAATACTGGAATTGACGTAAAAACTAAGTGTCGTCTAGGTTGTTTTGGTAAGATTTCTTTTTAATTATTAATTATGTGTGATTTAATTAGGGTTTTGTTATTTGGTAAAATCCTTTTTTATTATTTTATTAAGTGCGATTAGGGTTTTGTTTTAATAGTTTTGAAATTATTAAATTATTATTAGGTCAAAGTTTATTAATTATGTTTTAATTAACTAGAGTCTATTATTAGGTATTTAAGTGGTTTTATTCAATTATTATTTAAGGTTTTAATGTTTCTTTAAAAGGTTCTATTAAGGTTTAAAACTAATTTAAAATACTTTAATTTGAGAGGTCTATTATTAGGTATTTAGTCTATTATTAGGTATTTAAGGGTTTTATTCAATTATTTAAGGTTTTAATGTTTCTATTAAAAGGTTCTATTAAGGTTTAAAACTAATTTAAAATATTTTAATTTGAGAGTGATTAGGTGGGGTTTTGTTATTGGTAAAATTATTTTATTGTTTATTTAGCATGATTGAATTTAATTAGGGTTTTATTATGATTGTTTTGAACTTATTTTAAATTATTATTAGATCAAAGTTTATTACTTTTTGTTCTAATTAACTAGAGTCTAGGTATTTAGTAGGTTTAATTATCAGGTATTTAAGTGTTTTATTCAATTATTTAAGGGCTTGCTTATTAATGTTATTTAGTTTTTAATGTGTCTTTTAAAAGGTTCTATTAAGGTTTAAAATTTTTATAGGCGAAAAAATCCTAAGCCTATTAATATTCTTAAAAGAGAAAGTTTACTTTTTAAAATGTTTTAAATTTGAGAGTGATTAGGTGGGGTCTTTAATGAATTAAACTTAAAGAATTATGAGATACTTTTCTACAAGGATTATTACTATTAATTGTGAATCAGAGGGAGCCAATTTTCACTTAATGCTAACACATTATCTCTTTTCAGGTTGCTAGGATGTTTACGGATTTCAATGGCTTCTCTAACACGACGTTTGAAGAGGTGATTTTCTTTGGCGAGGATTTTGGTGTCTTCTAGGCAGATATGGTGTCTTGTTTGAAGGGAGTGTTCAGCTAGGGCGGAGGTGCAGATGCGTTCATTCTTGATGTCAGCTCCATGTTCTTTTATCCTAATCTGGAAGGAGCGACCAGTTTCACCGATGTAGCATTTTCCACATGAGCACTCTATTTTGTAGATTCCTTTACCTTTGTGGGGCTCGATTTTGTCTTTTACGGATCTCATATTTTGTTTGATGGTTACAAGTGGTTTGAAGGAGGTCTTAATTTATTTTTTGCTAAGGACTCTGGCAATCTTATCAGTCACTCCTTGGATGTAAGGGAGGCAAGCGTCTCTATTAGGGTTCTGTTCTTTGGGGATAGTGGGCTTATTGCATGTTTTTTCTAGGTCTATGTTTATTGCATTCTTAATGTCTTTGTGTTTATAACCTATGTTCTTAAAAGTCTTGGTAATGTGATCTATTTCTTTTTCTAGGTTTGCTTCATCGGAGATTCTTATGGCTCTAGTGGCTAAAGTTTTTAGGACGCCTAGTTTTTGGTTGGGATGGTGATGGGAGTTTGCGTGGAGATAGTTCTCAGTGTGGGTATTTTTTCTATAGACTGCATGTCCTAGATCCCCATTGCTTTTTCTCTTGATAAGAACGTCTAGAAAGGGGATGTTGTCATTCTCCTCGAGTTCCATTGTGAATTTTATTTCTTCGGATATGTTGTTTAGGTGTTGAAGGAAATTTTGTAATTCTTCTTTACCATGGGGCTGGAGAACATTGGTGTCATCAACATATCTTTTCCATCTTAAAGGTTTTAGGGGAAAGGACTCTAAGGCTCTCTTTTCAAAATTTTCCATAAAAAGGTTAGCAACAATGGGGGACAATGGGGAGCCCATTGCTACGCCACTGGTTTGTTCATAGAATTCTCCTTGATAACTGAAGAAAGTGGAGCGTAAGAAAATCTTGGCTAGGTTAGCTGTTTCAGGGTCAGTGACTTCTTTGATAATCTAGATAGCTTCATTTAAAGGGATTTTCGTGAAAAGGGAAACAACGTCAAAACTTATGAGGGTGTCTTGAGGTTTTATTTTTTCGTTTTTAATGATTTTAATAAAGTCATTGGAGTCCTTAATGAAAGAGTCAGTGTGGCCTACCAAGGGGCTAAGGATCTTGGCTACGTGTTTAGCTAGCTCATAGGTTGGTGAGCCTATGGTATTTACTATGGGTCTAAGAGGAATATCTTCTTTGTGAATTTTCGGTAAACCATAGATTCTAGGGGTGATCTCATTGCTTGGGGTTAAACGTTTCTTAGTTCTATCATCTAGGTTGGAGTTGTTGATGGCATTCTTTAATTGCTTTATGATTTTCTTAATAGGGTTGCAATTAAGTTTTCTATAGTTGCCACTCTGAGAGAGGTGTTCATACATTTTCTTATTATAATCATTAAGGTTCATAAGTACGGTGGCGCCACCTTTGTCTTCTTTAAGGATCACCATATTTTCATCGTTTCTTAAGTCCTTTAAGGTTGCACGTTCTTCTTTACTCAAATTGCTTTTTGGAGGTTTAGCTTTGCACAGAATCATTGAGCAGTCTTGGCGTATTATTTCTTTGTCTTCATCGACAAGGTGTTGTATGTTGTCTTCTACGCAACAAATGAAATTATCGATGGGTACGGAGGTTGGAGAAACAACGAAATTTAGTCCTTTCTCTAATACGCTCAGCTCAGCTTCATTTAACGCACGCGCAGACAGGTTAACCATCGTTTTCATTTTGGTGTTTGTGTTGCTGTTTTCTTTAGTGAGTAATCGTCTTAGCTTGGATGCGTGCCTGTTTTGGGATTCTAGGTAGCTTCTTTCTGCTTTCATGGCTGTGATGGAATCCACTTTCTTCCACAGTTCGGGCGCTACATCTTGTGCGAGTTTCAGGTGGAATCTGAGCGCGTTTTTGGACAGCCGGTCCAAATTACACCTGTTCCTCTTGATTTCGCCTTTAACTATGGATAACCCTAGCCTGGAGAAGGCTGCGTTGTTCCATTTGTTTCTGGTTCTGTGTTGAATTTGTGCGAATTTGGGGAGCACATTTTTATCCCTACAATTTTGTTTCTTTTGTTGTTTTGATTTTGTGTACTTCTGATTTTGAATCTCATTAATAAAATTTGATTTGGTTTGTTGTGTGTTTTTTGTTTTCTTTGATTGCTTTGAATTAGTTTTCTTCTTATCTTTCTTTTTGAATCAATATATTTCTAATCAGAGAACTATTGTCGGAAGAAGAATTTATTTTAAGACTTGTGTTTTTCAAGCGAATTGAAATAGTTCAAAGAGGTCCTGATATTAAGATATAGCTCAGACAATTGATTTTTAAGTCAATTGTCACTTTCATTTTGTCCTCAAATTATCTTTGCTAGAGTATTACACCAGAGATATGGTTTAAATCTTTGAGAATTACGATGATCTTTAAACTTTTTACGCCATCCATATTCTTAAGGAATCACTTTTAAGTGCTTCCCCATTCTCTAGATGATTTCTTAAAAGAAATCTAAAATCTATAAACCATGATAAAACTTCCAGTTTTGAAAGAAAATAAATAACATGGGCAACTATTCACCTGTATTGGAATTAACCTCCAGTATCACCCCGCTCTCTTTGTCATCAAGAAATATATAATTGTATTATTATTTAAAAGTGGCATAAGAGGGTTGAAAGCACTTATGTGTGGGAAGTGTGTGTAAACCCGTTGGGGTACTGAACAGGCTTGCTGGCAGCAGGTAAATGCACACATGATACCAAGACAACTTCGACGGGGTACTGAACAGGCCTGCTAGCAATGAAGCAATGTCGGGTCGAGAGGTAGCAGGTATATGTTTTTAAATTAGATTTTATGGAAGTATACATCATGTGGATACAACTATTGGATGGGATTAAAGCATTTGAGTGGGTTAAATGACATCCCTGTCGAGGCTATGGACGCATGTTGGCAGCAGTGGCTCTGTCAACGGTATTGAAGTTCTTTTATAAACATCGTGACTCTTTGATTAAGGCATTATTTTAGGTCATAATCTTCTGCAAAGAAAATTCTATTGTCTGGTTATAACATTGAGCTTATCCTAATACCTTATGATCTCAGAGTGAATTTATTGCAGGGAGATTAAATCCTTTTTCAAGTCTTATTATTTTCTTCCTAAGATGAAATATTACCAGATCAGAGATAACTTCTTCACCCAATAAGTCACCATTTGTTGGGCCCCAACAACTCCCCCTATATTTTTACAAAATTTAAAGGGCCCCCATTCGAATCCTGATAATTATAATGAGCTACAGAATCAACCTTTTCAAATAGTTCCATTCATTGGCTTACTTTGAGACAAACTTAAGACATTCACTTTAGTATGAGACATTCATTACAAGAGTATATGTCAAAAGTTAGAAACGAGCATAAAAATCCCAATTTAAACAAAACGTTAATTTTTATCAAATGTTTACTTTCGTTTAAATTATGATTATGTGTTCATTTCTTTTGCTCATTAGCAAGTTTGACTATTTTGAATAATGTGTTCAATACTTTATCAAATAATATCTTGGTTGGTTTCTCATTTTCATGAAATCATTTGGTGATATTAATTAATTAAATTCTTTTTTCATCTCATTTCAAAATAATAATAATAAAAGAATTATCTATCATTTGTTTGATTTTGTAAAAAAATAAAATTAATATTTTTTCTTCATTAACTTGAAGCTTCTAGATCATATTTTAAAGCAAATTATAAATAATGTTTGTTTATAAGTTATAGTTAGTTTAAATTCATTTTTTATTTTTCTAGATTTTGTTTTATTCACAATTTTTTGGGTTATTAATTTAGGTTTCTTTTTGTTTCACAAGTTTCTATTATCAAATATTTGATACGGATCTGATCATGGCTTGATTTTATTATCCAAATACGTTCAAGATGATTGATCCAAAAATAATTTTGGATTGCTACAAATAATTTTATGAGCAACAACAGATAAAATTTGGAAATGCGTCAAGATCAGATAGATGATTTTGCGGAATTGATTGCAGCCAAACCGTGAGGAATTTGAAGAAACGGTTGAAAACCCAAAACCAAAATGGACCCATTTACCTTACACATAGAGAGTTTCCCAAAAAAATGCACGATTTGAGAGATATTTGGGTCTCTTTTAGAGGCAAATTTCAGGTGGCGGAAATTAATAGTGACGCCCAGACTGTTCATTCATTTTATAAATATATGAGAAAGATCAGAGACAAAGTATAAAAAGAATTGGAGAGGAGGATTTTAATCTGGAGAGGAGGATTTTAATCCTTTCTCTTCTGTATATTATTGCTTTTGTAAACTTTTTATTTCTTTTCAAATGGAGTAATGGATGGCTGGAATCTTTGGGAGAATGGACGAATATTTTCAAAGAAGAATATGGAATTCCAGGTTGCTTAATGGATTTTTTCCTGTAAGTAAAATGGTTTTATTTTCATTATAATATATTCATATTCTTTGAATAATTGATTATGTATTGATTTAAATATCTTTAGTCTTTTTTATCAATACATGGTTAATTATTATCATTTATGTATTAATTTTTCCAATCTTTAAAGTCTATTATCCAAAACAATTCTTCCAGGACTACAGAATGGACAAGTGATTCAAAACACTTAATAGAACAACATATATGCATTTTGACTTTAGCCTTTTGTTTATAATATTGTTATTTATTTATTTTTAATCATGTTACATGTGCAGGTCTGATATCTTTAGATTAAATGATTCGTGATATGTAGGAGGTTTATATTATAAATACCATCTATCATTTGCTTCATCAAAATAAAAATGTTGTGATTATATCTTTGATTTAAATAATGGGATTTATATTTGAGTTTTAAATTGAATGATAAAATGCATAGATTGCTTCCAAATTTATCTTGTGGTAATCAAGTATAATTATGAAATCACAGGTTTATGTTTTTGTTTCCTTTTCTGTCATTAAAACCTAAGCTTCCAATACATGTTCTAAATTTATTTAGAACATTCATAAGGTTCATTGTAGATTTCTCTCTTGGACATGGCAGTTGGATGTTCACCACTCATGCAGATGCTCGGATACACCACACTAATTCAGTGACATGATAGCTTCTTTGTATGTTTTTGTCATTTACATATCATTGAAACTAGAATGTATGGTTCAACTTTGACTATCCACATGTTCATGTTTAATTAACTTTTTTTACAAGATTCTTTAAATTTATAAAAGAAAAACAATAAATATTTTTATTTGCTTTCTTTATCTGCTTCCTAGAAGCAATCATTTTTCACATCGATTTTCGTAAGTTTCGATTAAAACTTGCATCTTGTAAATCATGTAAATAAACGAGACTTATATATCTTTTTCTTAAATACAACTACTATAGTTACATTTGAACATATGTACATATATATAATGTGTTTAGTAATTAATTAGTTATTTCTCTCTTTTATTTGTTTCTTTTAAGATTCTTAGATTGACTAACGGAGCCATTAAACCCGTCAGAACAAGTTACACCAAACGGCTTGGGTTATTTAGACAACCCCGGACCGGACTCGTTCTTCCAGTTGACGGACAGTCAATTTTTCCCATCAAGAAGTTTGGATTATGGTATCCAAAAGGAAAGGATCTATCTCTTATTTCCTACATAGATGCAGATTGGGCAGGTTGTATTGATGACTGACGAAGCACTAGTGGAGCAGTGTTCTACTTGGGTGAGTGTTTAGTATCATGGCTAAGCAAGAAACAATCATCCATATATCTATCTATAGCCGAGGCAGAGTATATTGCAGCAATATGTTGTACACAGGTTCTTTGGATGAAACAAACTTTGAGAGATATACAGGTTGAGTATGATGAGCCCATTCCAGTATATTGTGATAATACAAGTGCCATCAGTATCTCAAAGAACCCAGTGATGCACTCCAAGACGAAGCACATTCCAATCAAGTATCACTTTCTATGGGAACATGTTGCATAAAAGAACATCGGAGTTGAGTATGTGGGCACAAAAGAACAAGTGGCAGACATATTTACAAAACCACTTCCATGGGAAGCCTTTGGGTATCTTCTCCATAGAGTCCGAGTTATTTCTACTCCAAAATGAATTATTTTGAATGCTTATCTTATATGTCTTATATGTACACGAGGAATCACCATAAAGAGGACAATTCAGTCAGGGGGAGAAACCCCAGATAGAAAGATACCTTTTCCATTGATGAAAAAGGGGGAGAGATTCATCGGATGTAGAGGACAAAGGCATGGTTCCAAGGGGAGAAATGGTCATAGAGATACAGAGGACATAGAAATGTTTCTAGGGGGAGCATGAGTGATATGACTTTCAATATTACATCAGAGTGTTGCCATCAATGCCAAAGGGGGCAATTGTTGGTTAAGGTTGGTTTCCATCAATTACTCTGTTTTAACACACTGTCCCTTGAAGAAAGTCTGGTAGCACAAAGGTTTGGGTAATGAACCCAAGGTTGTTTCATGTATAATGGTATGAGTTTTAATATATTTGAAGGTAATACTATTCTATATGGATAGTACATGTCATGTCATTTCTGGTGGTATGTGGAACGTCACATAACTCCTCACAGTTTGAGAGTTATGGCCTTACAAATTTGGAGGACCCTTATATGTTGGCTTGAAGCCCCAAAAGGTCAAAGATGTCAAAGAGCTTGCAAAGAATAAATTATTATTTAAATGATAAAGTAAAGTGACAAAGTCAAGAAGGATTATTTAAATAATAAAGTGAAGTGAAAAAATCAAAGAATATTATTTAAATGATAAAATGAGGTGAAAAAGTCAAGGAGGAATATTTTACCCTAATTATGGAAAGTGGTTAACCCTAAAAATGATGGAAATAGGTTAAGTGACCACCTATAAATGGGTTAAGTGACCTAGAAGGTGGAGAGTATAAATAAGAGGCAAGTCTCTCTCATTTTACATCACATTTGAGAATATTGAATATCTATAGCTGACTGAGGTAACCAAAGGATATCTAAGTTGAATTTCAGAGGGAAGGTGAAGAAAAGAAGACCAAAATTCAAGGGAGGATAAATTCTTTTGATGATGCTTTCTAAGGTATGTTATTTATAGGTCATCTCACCATTATTGCAATAATTTTTTTTATAGAATGATTTAGACCGTGAAATTGATAATCCATTGAGGAAACATATCCAAGTATCTATTTTAAAATTTTCATCTTGTGGGTCATTGTATTTTTGGAGTTACACTCCGTGGAAAATAGGGTTTGTGGCTAGTCTTGAAACTAGTCTAAAACAGGTGTTTTGGGTAAAAACGTCATAACTTATTCATAATAGATCCAAATTTAGTAAGACAAAATGTGTTGGTTAGAGTACAATCTTTATTATTATTTATAACATTTTCAGATCGATTCAACAAATATTCGGTGTGGGGCACGATCTACAAGGCCTCTCTCTAGAATATGTCAGAATTCAGCAAGGTATGCCATTTTTGATATAAATCCTTTTCTGAGAGGTTCCAAGTAGTGACACCTGGAGGAATTACATAAAACACATTGAATAAAATTGTGTATCAGTTTTAGATATTTATTCATTACAGGTACATAGTTATGATTATTTCAAGTTAGGGTTGTTGACTAATCCAAAACTAGTCATGTGAGACTAAAGAAAAGTTTGATGAAAATGATAATCTCTTGTTGTTAAAGTTAAGAAAGGTTTGCAGGTATGTGATCATATACACCAGGTCTATTACAGATTTACAAATCATATTTGTATTATGAAATTGATGAGGGCTTTTGGTTAAGGTACATGTTGGGTAAATGGTTGAGACAAGTAGTTGATGAGTTGGCACATACATGAGGTGTATAGTTGATGATGTTGGTACATATTGATGAGTAGTTGACACATGATTGGTGTTGGCCATGGGTTATGGAAGGAAGTGAAGAATGAGGAAGAAAAGGTAAAAAGCGAGCTGTGTGGGAGACACAGTGGTTGTCACTGGGTCGAAGTGAGAAAAAGAACAGAGAAGATGGAACAAAGTGCGGAAAAGAAACTCATTGGATGAGGAGATCGAGGATGACAGATCAACAAGAAGGATGGAACGAGGATGACTCAGGAAGTGGAAAAATCCAGCATTATATGCCTTGGAGCACCGCGAGATGGAGAAGGAAAGACAGGCTGGCGAAGCCCGAAAATAATGGGTCAAGTTGACCTAGGGTTGTAGACAACTACGGTTTTGGTAATTACGGTTTTGAAACCTAGGTTTCGACCTAAGGCTGTCGGTGAGGGATTGTAATGTATAAATAGAGGTCAAGAGGACCTAGTTCGGGTCGATACTATGATTGAGCCTTATAGTCGAAGTATTGTTCATCAGGAGAATATTGTATTGAGGGTGAGAGAAGTGCTGAGGAGAGATCCTTCTGGTATTGTAAGATCTTCAGCTGGGTGTGAAGATCAAGTTCTGCAGCTGGGTGCACAGGAAGGAAGAGAGGAAGAGAGACAAAGAGAGAGGATCTACTGGCCAAGAGCGCAGATCAGAACTGTAATCTTTACCTTAATATATCATAAGCACAGTTATGTGGACGTATCCCTAGAGGGAGGGTGAACCATGTACCTTTGTTGTTGTGTGTGTGATTGATGCTTTGATATCTGATGTTGTTATATTGTTATCTGCATTACTGTATTAGATCAGATCTATAGCTGTGAGGGATATATCAAGCTAGTTCAATGGTAGATGCATGTTATGTTGTTGTTGTAATAAGAACCACTTGATATTCCCTTGGTTGTAGACATCTCTATCCTGCAACCGCCTCATAGCTGCTTCAGGTGAGACTGCATCTGCTTCGTAGGTGCTATCGAAAGGGCCAGTAGCTAGGGCTTGTTGGTGTGCTCTTGGAGCTGAACCCTAGGTCTGTCCTTGTGCCAAAAAATGGTTCTGTTGTGGGGACAGGGATATTTTTAAGGGAATGCCAAGGTGGTTCCCATCGAAGACAAAGATTCATAAGTGGGTAGAGGATCAAGAGAAGGAATTCCCCAGAACAAGAACCCTAAAATAAGCACTGAGGATTGGCTACAAAGATACATCTTCACCAACATTCCCAAGATCTTCTTTGGAGGAATCCATCAAGAGCTACATGAGTGGTTGGCTAGGTTAGTTGACACACAGTTTGAAATAATATTTAGACCCCCTGTGGTTTGGACACTAGCATTGATCTAGAAGGCCAAGAGAGTCGACAATGTTGTATCCAGAGTAGTAGATCACTGGTTTGATAGTACCATCGGAGGATATATCACTGAGTTTGTTGTTGATAGAACATAATCATATAGTCAAGCTGAGAGATACTTTTTCAAGGGACCCAGAGGAAAATTTTTGCACTTCCTGAAGCTAAGAATCAGGATGCTCTTGCATGAAAACCACTTCTTGAAGATACAGTAGATTGATCGGACCTGAAAAGGATAATGTTCAAGATCTCAGACAGCGACAGCGACACAGAAGAAGGACATACGTGTAGTGGGAAAGTATTCTGAGGATTTCACCTTGAGAATTTGTTTAAGCAAAACTATGGAGAAGAAGGTTTCTATAGTGGAGAAGAGGTAGATATAATCGACGAAGAGCATCGAGAGCCCACCAGAACAAAAGAAGGGGAAGCTAAAGAACTAATCCAAAGCGAGCCAGAAACCTAAGGAACTACGCGAACTACTGAAGTAAGTAACGTTAATCCTTTTGTTGTCTCAACAATACCTAGCAGTCAAAATAGTCAGACCCACCAAAGTCCTCAGAGTATTGTTACCAGTAGCCCAATATCTACTCAAACAAGAACCCTAGTCATCTTTATGGCAGATGAAATGAGACTCCCTATATTTAGAGGAGATGGATCTGAGGACCCATATTAGCATTGGTTTCAGTGTGAGGCCGTATGGAATATTAAAAGTATCACCAATGAAGCCATCAAGAGAACCTAGTTCAACACTACGCTAAGGGACCGTGCACTGAGTTGGTACATGAAACTTGTCCAAGCACTGGCACAACCTAAGCCCTTGAATGAGATCAAGAATGCACTGATTGCAAAGTTTAAGAAACCTAATTCGGAGTCAAAATGTATTAAGGAACTAAAAGAGATTAAACAAAAGGTAGAAGAACCTGTATGGGATTTCGACCAGAGATTCAAGACCCTAACAGGCCGATTAACTTTCCAGATCCCCGACGAATAGAACAAAGAGTGGCTCATCGTTGCGCTATTACCACACATAAGAATCCCTTTTATGCGGAAGAAGATTACGTCTCAGGAAGAATATTTGGAGATCGGCATGAAGATTGAATCAACACCGATGGGAGAATATAGCTCAGACATTAGCCAGATCATGAGTTAGCTAACTAGTTTGTCTTTACAGGTCGAGGATATGAAGAAAGATAAGGGAAAAGACAAAAGGGAAGATATCTGGTGTGTAAGATGTAGATATGAAGGCCATGATAAGGAAAAATGTCCCTTATTTCATGAGTACGTGGCATCAGGGGAACCAAGCCTCTTAAAGAAAGTTAACCTACCCTGGTGTGATGTATGCAGAAATAGGCATCGCCTAGGTGAGTGCTACTACATGCAGAAGTATGTCCAGACACCCACAAACTTGTATTGTACATTCTGTAAATCAGTGGGGCATGAAGATTGGGATTGTAGAGATTATGATCTCATGCATGAAAGGTCAAGAGACATATACAATATTCAAGGCAAAGTACAACAAGAGGGACACACTCTGCAATACAACTCTCCGGGGAGAGGAAATTTCACTCCTCGCGGTGGCTACAGAGGACGAGGATGAGGAGGAGGTATGGGCCAAGGCTGAGGACAAATAATCTGTTACAATTGCGCACAACCCAGACATTTAGCAAGGGATTGTCAGAATCCCTGCACAACCTGTACTTACTATAATTACTTCGAGCATGTCATAGAAGAATGCCCTGTGCTGGTGGCTAAACTTCAGGAAAGATGAGGACCCCAACAGAACCCACAAGTACAACTAATATATGTTGAACCTCATGGAGCAGACCCTAGAGTTGTTGTTATTACTCGAGGAGGTGTTGCTACAGGGGAAGACAGACTAGCCCAAGGAAGAACTAAAAATGACCACGGAGTCAGGAAAGCTATAGAAAAGACCCCAATGTTCGATGCTAAGAAAGAAAGACAGATATTCAAGGAGGCAAGAAAAGAGTTCAAAGGAGATCAAGGATCTTCATCAAAGAGACAACCAGAAATCAAAGAATATGGCATGCCTCATGCGTTTGATCTGTCTTCATCACCAACATAAGGGAAAGAGGTAAGAAAACTCATGGAATTCTTGCACACTTGTGTTAAGTTGATTCAAGATAAAGGCGTTGTCCAAGAATTACAAGATCTCATCAAGCGTTATGAACTAGGAAAAATAGACCCCTTACTGAATAGAGCAGTGCACCAAATTGGAAGAAGGAGAAGGACAAATAAAGAACTACACTTGAATGCTCAGATAGGAGAGTATGAGATAGACTATGTGGTCCTCGACTTAGGGTTAGAATTCAATGTCATGACGAAGAAGACTTGGGCACTGATGGGAAAACCCAAGTTGATATATTCCCCTACCAGGATTCTCATGGCTAATCAACAAGATGTCATCCCATTTGGACGATTAGAGCATGTTCTAGTGGACATCGATGGGGTAAGAACCTTTGCATATTTTGAGGTAATTGAAATTTTTGATGATAGCTACCCTTACCCCGCGTTGTTAGGAATTTATTGGGCCTTTGACAATTCCATTATTGTTGATTTAAAGAAAAGACGCATGACATTTGAGAAAGTTGGCCTTAGGTTCGTTGGATCTTTAGATCCAGATGAAGGTCCATGATACAAAGAACCTATCAGAGAAGAATACCATGCATTTGAATTGGAAAACATATAAAAATTAACAACCAGACAACAAGATTATATCAACCCTACAACTGACGGAATTATGAGCTGGCGAAGTGAGAGCGCATGTTCATATGATTCAGAAGAAGTGCTAGAAAACTGGCAGAACCAGATGTATGGAGTATCTACAAGAAGATGTGCTAGGCTAACCAGAGAAGTTCGTTGGATTGGCACAATAGTGAGTAATCTACCCACATTTGATGGGTTGAACCCCTTAGAAAACTTCTTGTCATAATTTGAGACAAGTGTACAAACACAATAGAGGTTGTTGGCAATGGATGAGGCCATCAAATCCACACCAGCAATATGGTGGGGGACACATAAAAGCAATATTATAGATTGGACACAATGTCGAACTCTGATGACAACGCAGTTCTCAACACAAGAAGGAAGCTGCGAAGCACGGTACACAGGTCGAAGTTGCCCAAAGGACCATGTACGAAGTTGTGAAGAGGCTTGGAGTGACATTCCTAGAGAACAATGGGTACACAGATTTGTCAATACATTGGATACCACCCCGATTAACTGGTACCTTCAAGCAGAGTTGTGCCTTGTCACTTCAGAATGGGAAGGTATGACCCAGAATTTTATAACCACCTTTTTGTTCGACAGTGAATTTCCTTTTGTATATCAAGAACTACAGATGGTGAGACATAAAGTATTTGAGGAGGCATCTGGCCTCCCTTTCGAGCAAGAAGAAGATGAATGGACTGCGCCCCTCCAGAAACTGCAGACCTGCTACAACATTAATGCCGACGAAGACGATGACCTGAGGAAGGTGAATATCACAGAAATAGAAGGTCAGAGAGATGTGGAAAGACTAGGATTTGAACTACCATTCATTGGACAACCGATAAAAATAAATAAAGTCAATATCGGGACAGAGGAAATACCAAAGCTTGCCAATGTCGGAGATTACTGGGACCCTGCTACCATTGACAAAATCACAGAATTATTGCATGAGTATCAGGACTTGTTCTTGACCAAGTTCACTGATATGAAGGGAATCAAAGGACCCATGGGAGAAATGAGAATACCTTTGAAACCAGACGTGAAGCCAGTCAAGCAAAGAACCTACAGATTGAACCCGAAATATAAGGAAAAAGTGAAGAATGAACTTGACAGAATGATGGAAGCAGGGATTATTGAACCTGTCGAAGAGTCAGAGTGGATTAGCCCGATGGTCGTGCAAGATAAGAAGACAAGTGAGATCGAGATTTGCGTAGATCTTAGGAATCTGAATGATTCTTGTCTGCATGATCCTTTCCCTACACCTTTCATGGATGAAGTGTTGGATAACGTGGGAGGCCAAGAAGTATATTCTTTTACAGATGGGTTTTCAGGATACCATCAAATCCGCATCACCAAGGAGGACCGTCATAAGACTATGTTTTCCATAGAGTGGGGCTCCTACCAATATACTGTAATTCCATTTGGGTTGAAGAATGCGCCAGCCATCTTTTCCAGGGTGGTGATTGAAGCATTCAAAGAATTTTTACATAAATTTTTAGAAGCATACTTTGATGACTGGACTATTTTTAGTTTGTTGAAAAAACATATTGAATGTCTAAGGCTAATGCTGAATAAATGTAGGCAGTGTCAAATTGATTTGAATTTGAATATGTGCATCTTCTTTTCACCATTTGGAGTATTATTAGGTCATATTCTATGCAAGCAAGGATTGTTGGTGGATCCATCCAAAATCACAATTATAGTTGATTTACCACCACCTACATCAGTCAAACAACTGCGCATTGCGCTAGGACATACTGGCTATTATAGGAAATTTATCAAAGGATGTTCAGATTACTGCACCAATGGAGAGGTTATTAAAGAAATACTATCAGTTTGGTTGGACAGATGAATGTCGACAGATATTTGACACACTAAAACAAAAGATGGTCACTGGGCCTATTCTAGTCTTTCCCAATTGGAGCAAGGCATTTCATGTGCATGTGGATGCATATTCTATTGCATTAGGAGCAGTACTGGCACAACCTGGAGAAGGGGACATTGATCATCTATTAGCATTTTTCAGCAGAAATCTCTCCACAACTGAAATCAATTACACTACTACAGAGAGAGAGGGACTAGCCATGGTGTATGCATTGCAAAACTTTTGTCACTACTTGTTGGGTGGACACTTTAAAATGTTTACTGATCACTCTGCGTTGAAATGCCTAGTCAACAAGCCAATGTTAGGGGGGAGAATGTGCAGATGGATCCTCTCGTTTCAAGAATATGATTTTGCGATCATAGTGAAGCCAGGAAGAATGAATGAGGGCCTAGACCACCTGTCGAGGTTGGATCATGGTGAAGAACCTACTAGTCTGGAGGATACACTACCAGATGCATAGCTTCTCTCCATTATAAATATTGATGACCACTTCCCAGACATAGTTCAGTTTCTTTCAACAATAATGGCTCCAACCGAGTACACAATTCCGCAGAAGAAACAGCTAGTGGTGCGTGCTGTAGATTTTTCACTGATAGCTGACTAGTTATATAAAATGGGACATTATGAGATCCTAAGAAGATGTGTGATGGAGGAAAAATTCCCTATGATCCTCGAAGAATCTCATGATGGCATTGCAGGAGGACATTATGTAGGAAAAGAAACTACGCAAAAGGTTCTGCAAGCTAGCCTTTGGTGGCCTACATTACACATCGATGCTAAAGAATATACTAGAGCTTGCGATGTATGGCAGTGAGTTGGAAAACCATCCCGAAGAGATGAGATTACATTAGCACTGTAGATGACCCTACAAGAATTTGAAAAATGTGCCATTGAATTCATGGGACCTATAAACCCACCAGGAAAGCACATAGGAGCAAGATATATTATCACTATGACAGAATACCTGACTAGATGGGACAAAGCAAGAGCAGTCAAGGACTGTAGTGCAGCTACAGTTGCATGGTTTATATTTGACGACATAATAACAAGGTTTGGATGCCCTAAGGTCCTTATGAGTGATCAAGGAACACACTTCATCAATAAGACAGTTGAAGCCCTGACTAAAGAATTTGCAGTCCACCATCAGAAGAGTACACCTTATCAGGCACAAGAAAACGAAACGGTTGAAGCATTCAACAAGATCTTGGAGATAACATTGACAAAGATTTGCAGTGTGAATAGGGATGACTGGGATTTAAGAGTACCAAAAGTACTCTAGGCTTATAGAACCACTTGCAAGAAATTAACAATGCAGACCCCTTTCAAGTTGGTTTATGGTCTTGAAGTTGTTGTCCCAATGGAGTACTTGGTACCAAGCTTAAGAATTGTTGCATTTACAGACATGTATGATACTGGCACCATTCATGAGAGGCTATCATAGTTGGTTGAACTATAAGAAGATAGATTCATTGCAGGCTTCCATCAACAAATTTATAAGGAACACGAAAAGGCCTATCATGACAGACACATCAAGAAGAAGATATTAAGGCAAGGTGATTTAGTCCTACTATATGACAGTAAGTTTATCAAAGACCCTGGGAAGTTAAGAATGCATTGGCTCGGACCATATCAGATTGCCTATGTTACAGAAAGAGGAGTTGTGCAGCTGAAGACATTGAAAGGAGATTGGAAGGAAATCTTGGTGAATGGGAGCCAGTTGAAGTTGTACTATGACAACCAGTCGCATCACAACTCTTAGTAGAATCAAGAAGACAAGGGTCCAAGTACCAGGTATAGTTGAAACTGGGTACCAGACACAGAAAATACATTATGCACAAGGATGGAAAGGAGGCATAAAGAAGAAAGCAAGGGTTGCACTGCACAGTCGAAAGTCGAAGTAAAACAAGAGGATCAGATCTCAAGTGCCTCGGGATGAGTCATAGGTGAGTGTTGGGGGCCCGTTGGCCATGGGTTATGGAAGGAAGTGAAGAACAAGGAAGCAAAGGTAAAAAGCGAGATGGACGGGATACATAGTGGTTGTCACTGGGTCGAAGTGAGCAAAAGAACAGAGAAGATGGAGCGAAGTGTGGAAAAGCAGGTTGTTGGATGAGGAGAACGAGGATGATAGATCAGCAAGAAGGATGGACCGAGGATGAATCAAGAAGTGGAAAAATCCAACATTAGATGCCTTGGAGCACCACGAGATGGAGAAGGAAAGATAGGATGGCGAAGCCCAGAAAGAATGGGTCAAGTTGACCTAGGGTTTTGACACCTAGGTTTCGACATAAGGCTGTCGGTGAGGGATTGTAATGTATAAATAGAGGTTGAGAAGACCTAGGTCAGGTCGGTACTATGATTAAGCCTTATAGTCGAAGTATTGTTCATCAGGAGAATATTGTATTGAGGGTGAGAGAAGTGTTCAGAGAGAGAGCCTGCTGGTATTGTAAGATCTTCAACTAGGTGCGAAGATCAAGTTCTGCTGCTGGGTGCGTAGGAAGGAAGAGAGGAAGAGAGATGGAGAGAGGGGATCTATTGGCCAATAGCGTAGATCATAACTATAAGCTTTACCTTAATATATCATAAGCACATTTCTGTGGACGTATCCCTAGAGGGAGGGTGAACCACGTACCTCTGTTGTTGTGTGTGTGATTGATTCTTTGAGCTCTAATGTTGTTATATTGTTATATGCATTACTATATTAGATCAGATCTATAGCTATGAGGGATAGATCTAGCTAGTTTAATGGTATATGCATGTTATGTTGTTGTTGTAATAAGAACCACTTGATATTCCCATGGTTGTAGACATCTCTGTCCTGCAACCCCCTCATAGCTGCTTCGGGTGAGACTGCATCTGCTTCGTAGGTGTTTCCGAAAGGGCTAGTAGCTAGGGCTTGTTGGTGCACTCTTGGAGCTAAACCCTGGGTCTGACCCTGTGCCAACAATTGATACATACTTGGTACATACTTGGTACATGGTTGGATGCACTTTTTTATGGTACAGGTTGATTACAGGTTGTTTTGTACAGGTTGGTGCATGGTTGATGCACTTATTTATGGTACATGTTGAGGTACAGGTTGATGCATGGTTTAGGTTTATTGGTACAGGTTTACAAAGGTATATCTCACAGTGATATTGGTTTCATCATTCTACTTCTACTTCAGGGCGGTTGGATGGGGCAAGTACAGGTGCTTGTAGCCACCTTCCAGTCATAGCTGGAGAACATACGGGGTTGTATCCTCCTTCTGGTTGTAGCTAGAGAATAGGGGAGTTGGAGCTTCCTTCAGGTTGTAGCTTGAGAAACAAGGGGGTTGGAGCCTCCTTCCAGTTGCAGCTGGAAAACAAAGGAAGTTGGTGCTTCCAATTCATGTAATTCTTCAAGACATATATGAAAAAACATTATGTGGTTTTCTTCCACTTTGGGTTTCCACATAAAACATTGGTGTACTGTGTATGTGTATGATTGTTTATTTTTTTATTGCTTATTTACTTTGCAGTTATTGTATGATAATGCTACATTGATATAACACTTGGATTATATGGTTAAAAAGGATTAAATTTCTCTATTATAGATTCACCCCCCCCTCTCAGTAATCCAACAGTTATAGGGTTAGAGGTGATAACTTATAGAGTTCAACAAATATGTGTTATAAGAGTAAAAATGTAGTGTGTTATATGAGTTAAGAATTAACATTGATGCATGTTGGAGGTAAGGAGTTACAGGGGTTAAGTTATAGAGGATAATGGTTATGAATTATAAGGGTATAAAGGTTATACAAGTGATGGGTTATATTAAGGTTTATAGAGGTTAGGTGTGATTGAGTTATAATAGTTATGTGTTAAAGGTTACAATGTTAGGAAGTAGGTTCTCTAAAGAGTTAGACATTATTGGAGTTATATTAGGGGTTATGGATGATAGTGGTTCTAAGAGTTAGTGATTATATGGTTAGCGGTTATAGAATTTAGAGATTAAGTATTAGATGTTATAGGAGTTAGGGGTTAAATGAATTAAAGGGGTTAGGTGTTATAAGGTTTAAGGGATATAATAGCTAATATTTATTGGTGCTATGAATTATATATTTTAGGGGTGATAAATGTTAAAGGATTACGAGTGTTGAAAATTAAAAGGGTTATAGTGTTTAAGTGATGATAAGGGTTAAGGCTTATAAGCACTAGGGGTCATAATGTTTATTTTCTTGCATTAAGGGTCATTATGGTTGGGGTGATAAAAGTTAAATGGATTAGAGATGAGGGGTTCGTTTTGAGGGACTATAGTGGTTATGGGTTGTAGTGTTATGGAATAAGAGTTATAGAGGTTAAGGGTAATATCCAAATGGGTGAAAATTACACATGTAATAGGTGTTATTAATTAAGGATTAAAGTGATAAATTATAGGTATTTGGTGTTATGGATTTGTGGTCATAGGGGTTTAGGTTTTTAGATATTTAAGGTTATATTATGGGTTGATATGGGTTAGTGGTACAATGTTATAGGGAGTGGGGGTTATATATATGTTCTATATGTTCTAAGAATTAATGATAATATGAGTTAATGATTATAAGGTTTATGAATTATAGTTAAAAGCTTTATGGTCTATTGGAATTAAGGGTTATGTGTGAGAGGTTATTAGTGTTGGTTTTATGACTTAAGAGATATGATATTATGAGTTATATGCTAGTATTTAAGAGTTATATGGATTAGGTTTTACAATGGTTAGGTGTTACAGGGGTTAGGGATTAGGTAATTTAAGAATGCATTACTAGTTCTGTGTGTTTATAACGGTTTAGATGTTAGGGGTGATGATGGTTATAATAGGTAGGTGTTATGGGGTTAGGGATGATATTGCTAAAGGTTATAAGTTGGAGGGGATATTGGTTATACTAGATGTTGTATAGGGTTTGGGGTTATAGTTATTATAGGCATTAGGGGTTATAATGGTTAAGAAGATAAAGGGGTTATATGGATTAAAGTTAGAAGGTATAAGTGGTTATAAGGGTGATACACTATAGKACGAAAGGGTTTATATAAATTATATATATTGTGATGGTTAGTAGTCAYGGTGATTAATGGCTAGTATAAGTAAGATGGATTAGTGGTTTCATGTTATAAGGATTAAGGTAAATATAGTTATTCATTTTTTCATTGGAAGCTATAGGGATTAGAAGTTGGGAGTTAAGGGTTATTGGGATTAGAGATTATGGGTTGTGTGTGTTTGTGATTGAATATTAGGTGTTATAGGGTTTAGGGGTTCTAACATTTACAAGGTGTAGGTGTTCTATTATGGTGACACAATCGATGAGGATTATGACTTAGGGGTTATAAGAGTTATTTAAGTGAGAGATTATATTAGATAAGAGATTTATATGGTTTTGTGGTTAGGGGTCATAGTGGATAAGGGTTATAGAGGGTAGGTATTGATGAATATACATGTTCCAAGCATTAATGATAATGTGATTTAATGTTTATAAGGTTTAAGAATTATATGGGTAAGAGTTATAAGTGTTAGGGTCTATCGACATTAGGGGTTAGGTGTAAGAGGTTATTAGTGTTAGGGTTTACGAGTTAGGAGATATGAGATTAAGGGTTATATGCTAGTAGTTAGGGGTTATATGGATTAGGGTTTGCAATAGTTAGGTTTTATAAGGATTAGGCGTTAGGAAATTTAAGTATTATGGGTTATTAGTTATGTTTGTTAAGGATATAGAGGTTAGGGGTGATGATGGTTATAATAGGTAGATGTTATGGGGATAGTGGTGATACTTATAAAGGTTATAAGTTGGAGGGGATATCAGTTAGATTAGATGTTATATAGGGTTTTGGGTTATAATTGTTATAGGTATTAGGGGTTATAATGGTTACTAAGATAAAATGGTTATATGGATTAATGTTAGAAGATAAAAGTGTTAGGGGTTTGGGGTTATAAGGGTTATTGATTATATCATTTTAGGTTTAAAAGGGTTAAGGAAATGGGGATTAGAGGTTATAGGGGTAAGGCTTAAGGGAGTTAAAAGTTATGAGCATTATATATTAGGGTTATAGGTGTTAGGGTTTTAATACTACAAGATTTTGGAGTTATATTGTAAGTTATGAGGGTTTTTGGTTATGGATTATAAGGGTTAAGTATGAAAGGTTATAGTGGTAATTATAATTTAGTTGTTATAGACTCATTAGTATTATAACGTAGGAGTTTTAATTTCTACATATTAAGGGTGATACACTGTAGAAAAAAATGGTTTATATAAATTATATATACTGTTGATTAAACAGTGAACAAAAAAGAGGGATTTTTCATCATAACTATGACACACATACATTGTATATACAATGTAGAACATGAAAGAAAAATGACGAAAGGTTGATGCAAACTTAAAACTTGTGTCAACCAATTTGTGTACTTTGAAAGAAAAATAGGGTTTATGGTTTACATGATGAATTGATGATGGAAACAAGTGGGTGTGTGAGTCAAATTTGAGTCCAGAAACCCTCCAATATAATTAAGGCATGCGAATAGTCTATCCATGTCAAATTTCAATGCATATAGAAACAGTTTGAAAAAAATTCAATGTTAGCCCCATTCACAGGTCACTGTTGCCCATATC
The DNA here is from genome assembly GCA_009831015.1 of Picea engelmannii. Classification (NCBI taxonomy): domain Eukaryota; kingdom Viridiplantae; phylum Streptophyta; class Pinopsida; order Pinales; family Pinaceae; genus Picea; species Picea engelmannii. The sequence continues at coordinate 154,038 of ML782859.1, read as the reverse complement.
TAGTCCTAGTACAATGTCTTTTCATTGTTCCTTTTAAAATTCGTTTGAAAGTACACACGTTCCTGCGTCTAGTACTGCACGGACATATTTTTATGGTTTTGATTAAATAATGAATGAAAAAAGAGGGATTTTTCATCACAACTATGACACACATACATTGTATATACAATGTAGAACCTAAAATGAAAATGAAGAAAGGATGATGCAAACTTAAAACTTAAGTCAACCAATTTGTGTACTTTGAAAGAAAAATAGGGTTTATGGTTTACATGATGAATTGATGATGGGAACAAGTGGGTGTGTGAGCCAAATTTGAGTCAAGAAACCCTATCATATCGTTAAGGTATGTGAATAGTTTATCCATGTCAAATTTCAGTGCATATAGATAGAGTTTGAAAAAATTCAATGTTGGCCCCATTCACAGGTCATTGTTGTCCATGTCTAGTCCTAGTACATTCTCTTTTCAAAGTTCCTTTTAAAATTTGTTCGACAGTACACACGTTACCACATCTAGTATTGTAAGGACATATTTTTATGGTGTTGATTAAACAATGAATGAAAAATGAGTGATTTTTCATCACAACTATGGCACACATACCTTGTATATACAATGTAGAACCTGGAAAAAAAAATGAAGAAAGGCTGATGCAAACTTAAAACTTGTGACAACCAATTTGTGTACTTTGAAAGAAAAATAGGGTTTATGGTTTACATGATGAATTGATTATTGAAACAAGTGGGTGTGTGAGTCAAATTTGAGTCCTTAAACCCTCCCATATTGTAAAGGCATGTGAATAGTCTATCCATGTCAAATTTCAGTGTGTACATAAATAGTTTAAAAACATTTCAATGTTGGCCCCATTCATAGGTAATTGTCCCATGTCTAGTCCTAGTACAATGTCTTTTCATTTTTCCTTTTAAAATTCATTCGATAGTACACACGTTCTTGCATATTTTACTACAACGACATATTTTTATGGTGTTGATTAAACAATGAATGGAAAAAAGAGGGATATTTTATCACAACCATGACACACATACATTGTATATACAATGTAGAACCTGAAAGAAAAATGAAGAAAGGTTGATGAAAACATAAAGCTTATGTCAACCAATTTTTGTACTTTGAAAGAAAAATAGGGTTTATCATTTACATGATGAATTGATGATGTAGAAAAGTGGGTGTGTGAGTCAAAATTGAGTACAGAAAACCTCCCATGTCGTTAAGGCATGAAAAAAGTCTATCCTTGTCAAATTTCAGTGCATACAAAAACAATTTGAAAAAATTTCAACGTTGGCCCCATTCACAGGTCACTGTTGCCCATGTCTAGTCCTAGTACAATGTCTTTTCATTGTTCCTTTTAAAATTCGTTCAACAGTACACATGTTCCCACATCTAGTGCTGCAAGGACATATTTTTATGGTGTTGATTAAACAATGAATGAAAAAAGAGGGATTTTTCATCACAACTATGACACACATACATTGTATATACAATATAGAACCTGAAAGAAAAGTGAATAATTAACGTTGATCCAAACTTAAAACTTGTGTCAAGCAATTTGTGTTCTTTGAAAGAAAAAAAAGGTTTACAGTTTACATGATGAATTGATGAAGGAAACAAGTGGGTGTGTGAGTCAAATTTGAGTCCAGAAACCCTCCCATATCGTGAAGGCATGAAAATAGTCTATCCATGTCACATTTCAGTGCATACAGAAACAATTTGAAATAATTTCAACGTTGTCCCCATTGACACGTCACTATTTCCCATGTCTAGTCCTAGTACAATGTCTTTTCATTGTTCCTTTTAAAATTCGTTCGACAACACACACATTCCTGCATCTAGTACTGCAAGGACATATTTTTATGGTGTTGATTAAACAAGGAACGAAAAAAGAGGGATTTTTAATCACAACTATTAAACACATACATTCTATATACAATGTAGAACTTGAAAGAAAAATGAAGAATTAAGGTTGATGCAAACTTAAAACTTGTGTCAACCAATTTGTGTACTTTGAAAGAAAAATAGGGTTTATGGTTTACATGATGAATTGATGATGGAAACAAGTGGGTGTGTGAGTCAAATTTGAGTCTATAAATCTTCCCATATCGTTAAGGCATGCAAATAGTCTATTCATATCAAATTTCAGTGGATACATAAAAAAATTGAAAAAATATCAAAGTTGGCCCCATTCACAGGTCATTTTTGCCCATGTCTAGTCCTAGTACAATGTCTTTTCATTGTTCCATTTAAATTTGTTCGAGGTTACACACGTTCCCGCATCTAGTACTGCAAGGACATATTTTTGTGGTGTTGATTAAACACTGTACGAAAAAAGAGGGATTTTTCATCACAAATATGACACACATACATTGTATATAAAATGTAGCAACTGGAAGAAAAATGAAGAATTAAGGCTGATGCAAACTTAAAACTTGTGTCAACCAATTTGTGTACTTTGAAAGAAAAATAGGGTTTATGGTTTAAATGATGAATTGATGATGGAAACAAGTGGGTGTTTGAGTCAAATTTGAGTCCTGAAACCCTCCCATATCGTTAAGGCATGCGGATATTCTATCCATGTCAAATTTTAATGCATACATAAACAGTTTCAAAAACATTCAACTTTGGCCCCATTCACAAGTCATTGTTACCCATGTCTAGTCCTAGTACAATGTATTTTTTTTGTTCCTTTTAAAATTCGATCGACAATACACATGTTCTCATATCGAGTAGTACAAGGACATATTTGTATGGTGTTGATTAAACAATGAACGAAAAAAGAGGGATTTTTCATCACAACTATGATAGTACACATACATTGTATATACAATGTAGAACCTGAAAGAAAAATGAAGAAAGGATGATGGAAACTTAAACTTGTGTCAACCAATTTGTGTACTTTGAAATAAAAATAGGGTTTATGGTTTGCATGATGAATTGATGATGAAAACAAGTGGGTGTGTGAGTCAAATTTGAGTCCAAAATCCCTCCCATATCGTTACGGCATGTCAATAGTCTATCCATGTCAAATTTTAGTGCATACAGAAACAATTTGAAATAATTTCAACATTGGCCCCATTCAAAGGTCATTGTTTCCCATGTCTAGTCCTAGTACAATGTATTTTGGTTGTTCCTTTTAAAATTTGTTTGAAAATATACATGTTATTGCATCTAGTACTGCAAGGACATATTTTTATGGTTTTTATTAAACAATGAACGAAAAAAGATGGATTTTTAATCACAACTATGACGCACATACATTGTATATATAATGTATAACCTGAAAGAAAAATGAAGAATTAAGGCTGATGCAAACTTAAAACTTGTGTCAACCAATTTGAGTACTTTGAAAAACAAAATACGGTTTATGATTTACATGATGAATTGATGATGAAAAAAAGTGGGTGTTTGAGTCAAATTTGAGTCTAGAAACCCTCCTATATCGTTAAAGAATGTGAATAGTCCATCCATGTCAAATTTCAGTGCATACAGAGACAGTTTGAAAACATTTCAATGTTGGCCCGATTCACAGGTCATTGTTTCCCATGTCTAGTCCTAGTACAATGTATTTTCGTTGTTCCTTTTAAAATTTGTTTGAAAGAACACTCGTTCCCGCATCTAGTAATAGGAGGACATATTTTTATGGTGTTGATCAAAAAATTAATGAAAAAAGAGGATTTTTTCATCACAACTATGACACACATATGTTGTATATACAATGTAGAACCTGGAAGAAAAATGAAGAAAGTTTGATGTAATCTTAAAACTTGTGTCAACCAATTTGTGTACTTTGAAATAAAAATAGGGTTTATGGTTTACATGATGAATTTATGATGGAAACAGGTGGGTGTTTGAGTCAAATTTGTGTCCATAAACCCTCACATATCGTTAATGCATGAAAAAAATCTATCCATGTCAAATTCCAGTGCATACAGAAACAGTTTTGAAAAAATTTCAACATTGGCCCCATTCAAAGGTCATTGTTTCCCATGTCTATTCCTAGTACAATGTCTTTTCAGTGTTCCTTTTAAAATTAGTTCGAAATTACACATGTTACGGCATCTAGTATTGCAAGGACATATGTTTATGGTGTTGATTAAACAATGAACAAAAAAAGAGGGATTTTTCATCACAACTATGACACACATACATTGTATATACAATGTAGAACATGAAAGAAAAATGAAGAATTTAGGTTGGTGCAAACTTAAAAATTTTGTCAACCAATTTGTGTACTTTGAAAGAAAAATAGGGTTTATGGTTTACATGATGAATTGATGATCGAAACAAGTGGTTTTGTGAGTCAGATTTGAGTCCAAAAACCCTCCCATATCGTTAAGGCATGAAAATAGTCTATCCATGTAAACTTTCAGTGCATAAAGAAATAGTTTGAAAATATTTCAATGTTGGCCCCATTCACAAGTCATTGCTTCCAATGTTTAGTCCTAGTACAATGTCTTTTCATTGTTTCTTTTAAAATTTGTTCGACAGTACACATGTTCCCGCATCTAGTACTGCAAGGACATATTTTTGTGGTCTTGATTAAACAATGAACAAAAAAAAGGGATTTTTCATCACAACTATGACACACAAACATTGTATATACAATGTAGAACCTCAAAGAAAAATGAAGAAAGGAGGATGCAAACTTAAAACTTAAGTCAACCAATCTGTATACTTTGAAATAAAAATAGGGTTTATGGTTTACATGATGAATTGATGATGGAAACAAGTGGGTGTGTAAGTCAAATTTGAGTCCAGAAACCCTCCCATATCATTAAGGCATGGGAATAATTTATCCATGTCAAATTTCAGTGCATATAGAAACAATTTGAAAAACTTTCAATGTTGGCCCCATTCACAGGTCATTTTTCTGCATTTCTAGTCCTAATACAATGTCTTTTCGTAGTTCCTTTTAAAATTTGTTCGATAGTACACATGTTCCCACACCTAGTACTGTAAGGACATATTTTTATGGTGTTGATTAAATAATGAACAAAAAAAGAGGGATTTTTCATGACAATTATGACACACATATATTGTATATACAATGTAGAACCTAAAATAAAAATGAAGAAAGGTTGATGTAAACTTAACACTTGTGTCAACCAATTTGTGTACTTTGGAATAAAAATAGGGTTTATGGTTTACATGATGAATTAATGATCGAAGAAAGTGGGTGTGTGAGTCAAATTTGAGTCCAGAAACCCTCCCATATTGTTAATGCATGGGAATAGTCTATCCATGTCAAATTTTAGTGCATACATAAACAGTTTGAAATAATTTCAGCATTGGCCCCATTGACATGTCATTGTTTCCCATGTATAGTCCTAGTACAATGTATTTTCGTAGTTCCTTTTAAAATTTGTTCGACGATAGACACGTTCCTGCATATAGTACTGCAAGGACATATTTTTATGGTGTTGATTAAAAAATGAATGAAAAAATAGGGATTTTTCATCACAACTATGACACACATACATTGTATATACAATGTAGAACCTAAAATAAAAATGAAGAATTAAGGCTAATGGAAACTTAAAATTTGTGTCAACCAATTTGTGTACTTTGAAAGAAAAATAGGGTTTATGGTTTACATGATGAATTGATGATGGAAACAAGTGGGTGTGTGAGTCAAATTTGAGTCTAGAAACCTTCCCATATCGTTAAGGCATGCAAATAGTCTATCCATATCAAATTTCAGTGGATACATAAACAATTTGAAAAAAATTCAAAGTTGTCCCCATTCACAGGTCATTGTTGCCCATGTCTAGTCCTAGTACAATGTATTTTTCGTTGTTCCATTTAAAATTTATTCCAGGGTACACATGTTCCCGCATCTAGTACTGCAAGGACATATTTTTATGGTGTTTATTAAAAAATGTACGAAAAAGAGGGATTTTTCATCAAATATGACACACATACATTGTATAAACAATGTAGAAACTAGAAGAAAAATGAAGAATTAAGGTTGATGCAAACTTAAAACTTGTGTCAACCAATTTGTGTACTTTGAAATAAAAATAGGGTTTATGGTTTACATGATGAATTTATGATGGAAAAAAGTGGGTGTGTGAGTCAAATTTGAGTCCCAAAACCCTCCCATATCGTTAAGGCATGTGAATATTCTATCCATGTCAAATTTCAATGCATACAGAAATAGTTTGAAAAAAATTCAACGTTGGCCCCATTCACAGGTCAATGTTACACATGTCTAGTCCTAGTACAATGTATTTTTGTGTTCCTTTTAAAATTCGATCGACAATACACATGTTCATATCGAGTAGTACAAGGACATATTTTTATGGTGTTGATTAAACAATGAACGAAAAAAGAGGGATTTTTCATCACAACTATGATACTACACATGCATTGTATATAGAATGTAGAACCTAAAATAAAAATGAAGAAAGGATGATGCGAACTTAAAACTTGTGTCAACCAATTTGTGTACTTTGGAATAAAAATAGGGTTTATTGTTTACATGATGAATTGATAATGGAAACAAGTGGGTGTGTGAGTCAAATTTGAGTGCAAAAACCCTCCAATGTCGTTACGGCATGCGAATAGTCTATCCATGTCAAATTTCAGTGCATACAGAAACAATTTGAAACAATTTCAACGTTGGCCCAATTCAAAGGTCATTGCTGCCCATGTCTAGTCTTAGTACAATGTATTTTCGTTGTTCCTTTTAAAATTTGTTCGACAGTACACAAGTTACCGCATCTAATACTTTAAGGACATATTTTTATGGTTTTTATTAAACAATGAGCAAAAAAAGAGGGATTCTTAATCACAACTATGACACACATACATTGTATATATAATGTATAACTTGAAAGAAAAATGAAGAATTAAGGCCGATGCAAACTTAAAACTTGTGTCAACCAATTTGTGTACTTTGAAAAACAAAATAGGGTTTATGATTTACATGATGAATTGATGATGAAAACAAGTGGGTGTTTGAGTCAAATTTGAGTCTAGAAACCCTCCCATATCGTTAAGGCATGTGAATAGTCCATCCATGTCAAATTTTAGTGCATACAGAAACAGTTTGAAAAAATTTCAACATTGGCCCGATTCATAGGTCATTGTTGCCCATGTCTAGTCCTAGTACAATGTATTTTCATTGTTCCTTTTAAAATTTGTTCGACAGAACACACGTTCCCACATCTAGTACTACAAGGACATATTTTTATGGTGTTGATTAAACAATGAACGAAAAAAGAGGATTTTTTCATCACAACTATGACACATATATTGTATATACAATTTAGAACCTGAAAGAAAAATGAAGAAAGTTTTATGTAAACTTAAAACTTGTGTCAACAAATTTGTGTACTTTGACATAAAAATAGGGTTTATGGTTTACATGATGAATTTATGATGGAAACAAGTGGGTGTTTGAGTCAAATTTGAGTCCAGAAACCCTCCCATATCGTTAAGGCATGCAAACAGTCTATCCACGTCAAATTCCAATGCATATAGAAACGGTTTGAAAAAATTTCAACGTTGGGCCCATTCAAAGGTCATTGTTTCCCATGTTTATTCCTAGTACAATGTCTTTTCATTGTTCTTTTTAAAATTCATTCAAAATTACACATGTTACCACATCTAGTACTACAAGGACATATGTTTATGGTGTTGATTAAACAATGAACAAAAAAAGAGGGATTTTTCATCACAACTATGACACACATACATTGTATATACAATGTAGAACCTAAAAGAAAAATGAAGAATTCAGGTTGGTGCAAACTTAAAAATTTTGTCAATCAATTTGTGTACTTTGAAATAAAAATAGGGTTTATGGTTTACATAATGAATTGATAATCGAAACAAGTGGGTGTGTGAGTCAGATTTGAGTCCAGAAACCCTCCCATATCGTTAAGGCATGTAAATTGTCTATCCATGTAAGATTTCAGTGCATAAAGAAACATTTTGAAAATATTTCAATGTTGGCCCCATTCACAAGTCATTGTTTCCCATGTCTAGTCTTAGTACAATGTCTTTTCATTGTTGCTTTTAAAATTTGTTCGACAGTACACACATTCCCACATCTAGTACTGCAAGGACATAATTTTATGGTCTTGATTAAAAAATGAACAAAAGAAGAAGGATTTTTCATCACAACTATGACACACATACATTGTATATACAATGTAGAACGTGAAAGAAAAATGAAGAATTAAGGCTGATGCAAACTTAAAACATGTATCAACCAATTTGTGTACTTTGAAATAAAAATAGGTTTTATGGTTTACATAATGAATTGATGATGGAAACAAGTGGGTGTGTGAGTCAAATTTGAGTCCAAAAACTTTCCCATATCATTATAGCATGCAAATAGTCTAGCCATGTCAAATTTCAGTGCATACATAAACAATTTGAAAAAATGTCAACATTGGCCTCATTCAAAAGTCACGGTTGCCCATATCTACTCATTGTAAAATGTCTTTTCGATGTTTCTTTTAAAAAAAAAATTGACAGTACACACGTTCCCGCATCCAGTATTGCAAGGACATATTTTGTGGTGTTTATTAAAAAATGAACGAAAAAAGAGGGATTTTTCATCACAACTATGACACACATATATAATATATACAATGTAGAACATGAAAGAAAAATGAAGAATTGCGGTTGATGCAAACTTAAAACTTTTGTCAACCAATTTGTGTACTTTGAAAGAAAAATAGGTTTTATCGTTTACATGATGAATTGATGATGGAAACAAGTGGGTGTGTGCATTGAATTTGAGTCCAGAAACCCTCTCATATCATTAAGGCATGAAAATAGTCTATCCATGTCAAAATTCAGTGCATATAGAAACATTTTGAAAAAAATTCATCGTTGGCCCCATTCACACATCATTGTTTCCCATCTCTATTCCTAGTACAATGTATTTTCGTTGTTCCTTTTAAAATTTCCCACATCTAGTACTGCAAGGACATATTTTTATGGTGTTGATTAAACAATGAACAAAAAAAGAGGGATTTTTCATCACAACTATGACACACATACATTGTATATACAATGTAGAACCTAAAAGAAAAATGAAGAATTAAGTCTGATGCAAACTTAAAACTTGTGTCAACCAATTTGTGTACTTTGAAAGAAAAAAAGGGTTTATGGTTTACATGATGAATTGATGATGGAAAGAAGTGAGTGTGTGAGTCAAATTTGAGTCCAGAAACCCTCCCATATAATTAAGGGATGAAAATAGTCTATCCATGTAAAATTTTAGTGCATATAGAAATAGTTTGAAAAACTTTCAACGTTGGCCCCATTCACAGGTCATTGTTGCCCATGTTTAGTCCTAGTACAATATATTTTCATTGTTCCTTTTAAAATTAGTTCGACAGTACACACATTCTCGCATCTATTAATGAATATATAGCTAATTACCATAGGACGATATTCATTTGATCCCCCATCAATGTGCCCATATTTCCTACAATGTTTTTTAGTTGTTGTTATTAAAATTCTTACGGGTCGTGTATTGCAACATCTTTTGCAAGGGAAATAACATCTACCATCACCATTTTCACCCTCTTTACTTTTTATACCACCTATAATGTTATGTGACATTCTTGCGCACAAAAATACCCTTTCTGAACCGTCGTTGTTATAGCAGGATTGTCGCAACATCTCTAATTTGCAAAATATTTATAGATATTTTTTTTGTCACAAGAGCGATGAACGTTGACCAAATCAATTTTGACTTTTTCAAATAATGTAATGTTCAATGTTGACTTTGTCAAACAATGTAACGATCATCATTGGATCATCTCTCTTGCGATGATAACCAATGGTCGTCACAAGAGCGACGGGAGTCCACTATCTTCATGTCCGTTGCTCTTGAGACCTACAACTAGTTTTTTCTCAAGAGCGGCGAAAATGGGTTGAATTTATAAAAAAAAATAAAAAATTGACTCTTTATCTTCAATTTTGCGATGAAAGGGTACTTTCATCGCAAGTATTCATTGCAAAGTTTTCAATATGTAGTAGTGGTTGATCATAGAATTCATTTACCACATGGATTTTGTGTGAATAGAAATAACCTTAATTGTCACAAAACCAAGTACTAAATGGAGATGGATTTCAATCTTGAGAATGACCCCGAGCCTATAGCTTAAATTTCAAGACACAAAAGTACATTTTGACAATGGAATACCTACATGAACTGAATTTGAACCATAATCTAATTTTCCTCCACACTGCCAAAAAAATCAGGACTATTTTTCTATCCCAACACAAGAACGCCAAGCTTTCCACCATCTTACTTGGAGTTATTCTCATCAAATGCTTTACTAGTTGTGCATGAGTTAACAAAAAATGGTAGGGCTTATAATAACATAAATCAAACTAGTGAACAAGTCTATGTAGTAAGCCTAGTTTACTTTCTTGTACACGCTACTTTATATTTCTTAACTTGCATGAAACACTTTTTCTTTTTTTCAAAAAAAAGGGTCAGCACTGAGTACTTTTAATGAGGTTGTTTGCATAAGTAGGAATTTATTTCAAGAACTTTCTTTTCAATTTTTTTAATTTTCAACATTTGTTTTCAATTCACCAATTTACTTTCAACATGTATCTGGTTTCAAAACAACATCAACACTTCAACCAAACTTAAAATTCCCTTTAGGACACCATATCTCATCCCAAGAGATAGTCTTGTAGGCTAATATCCTTCTACTTGAGTTCCCCATTAGTCATTCTCTTGTCTCCACTGTGACCTCTCCTTTGATTCTAGATCATCTAAGTCGGAACCCACTGTTGGTTGTGGAGCCTGATTATATTCGTGATTCAGAGGTCTTTGTTTTCAACCGTGTTTATACCCCATGAAGAATTTACACCCCTCCATGCGGGGGAGTGCAGGGGGGGCTTGCCCCCCCTGTGGGGTCCGGGGGCAAGTGGCCCCCCGGAGGAAAATTTTCCTTGTAAATGTATATTTTAATTTCATAGTAAATCTGGATCGTTCATTATAAGGTCGCAGATCTGACGGTAGAACTCATGTTAGGATTTTTTTCCCTATAAGACAACCCTCTTTTATGAGGGAAATGTACTGCAGCTATGTATTATTGTCAATATTGTATTGTAAGTGAGGAGATTGTGACATAAAGAAGAGGAATTTATAGCGGGTGTGTTGTAGATTGTATCCCTTCATTTGCTAGATAATAATAAAGGAAGGACCTAGCAATTTATCTGGTGGACATATCCCACATTGGGTGAGCCACGTATATATGTGTCTCTATTATATTGTGTATCTTATGTGTTTTATTTCCACATTTTTTTTATTTTATTGATCTGTGATCTTGTTTTTCTAACACGCCCGTCCTCGTTGAGAGGTACTAGTGTGATCAGTTCCAACCCCTTACCTCCTTCACCAGGACCATCCTCCCCTAGTTTAACCATGGCCAAAAATACCCCAACCTCATTTCCTTTCATGGCTGGCTTGAGCATCCCAAACCTGAGCCATTTGATCAATGACCCCATCCGTCATGACATCAATTGGCTTCCATACCTACCAAGCTATCCTTTGATATACACAATTTTGAGGGTAAATTAGGTGAAGACCCCTCCAACCATGTCATGTCTTTCCACCTATGGTGTTCCTCCAACTCCATCATGGAGGACTGAGTTAGTCTGAGACTTTTCCAGATAACCTTGATGGGTTTCATTACCAAGGGGTACATTAACCCACCTGGAAACATTCATCACACCTTTGAGTGCATTTCCAAGGTGTTTCTCTTTCAGTTACATGTCTACAAATATCTAGGGATCGAGATCCTTTCCTCCTTTCATCAAACCACTGCCACTCATATCTTGGACCATGTCCATGATTGGCGCAGAAGACATAGTATTTGTAAGGCCAATCTTGATGATTTTTTCTTGAAGAGAATTTTTCTAAAGTCCCTCCTTCCTCCCATCACGAAGGATGTTGTTATGACATTACACCAAAATGAGGAAGAGGTTATCTAGAATTCCCAACAATATGATTTGATATATGTCCAATCTATATACCTTTATATGGTCCTTCCTAATTCCCCTTTCCCTAGATCAAATGACTCAGCAACCCCAGGGACATCTCACATAGTTGATTTCTTGATTGGATCTGTATCCCCATCTTATCCACCTCCACCCCCACCTGGACTTAGTGGATATATTAATTCTGATGGTGGGGCTCCCATTCCTTTTGGATACCCTACACCAAGAGTTATACATATTGTCTACAACTCTTCAACTGCATTATACTAAACATGCCATGCAAATACATGTCCTCCATGTAATGCCTACTAAGATCTAACAAGGGTGCCATTTTTTTCACATGTCCTTCAAGTATTACCAATTGATATGTACTAAGGGTGTTGTGTTCCCACATGTCCTTCAAGAATATTTAGAAATGTTGGGGGCAGGTTCCATGGTTGGGACTTAAATAACCCAACTCATTCATAACTATTGAGAGACTAATGGTCACTAAATAATAAGGATTGACATATTATTGTGCACCCCTCCATTAATCCTTATAAGTGACTAACTTTGTGTCCTACCCTTACAATATTGTCTAACCACTAGGAAAAAACATTAAACATATATTTTTCAACTCTTACATGATATGGAGGCTATAAAGTATGAATAATCAAATCATATTCCTCTTCTCCATGATGGTGTTGGATTACTGAGAGGGGGGGTGAATCAGTAATAGAGAAATCTAATCCTTTTTAACCATATAATCCAAGTGTTATATCAATGTAGCATTATCATCCAATAATTGTAGAGTAAATAAGAAATGAACAAATGAACAATCATACACATACACAGTACACCAATGTTTTATGTGGAAACCCAAAGTGGGAGAAAACCACATAATGTTTTTTATTATATGTCTTGACGAATTACATTCATTGGAAGCACCAACTTCCTTTGTTTTCCAGCTGCAACTCAAAGGAGGCTCCAACCCCCTAGTTTATCAAGCTACAACCTGAGGGAATATCCAACTCCCCAACTCTCTGGCTACAACCAGAAGGAGGCTACAACCCCCTAAGTTATCCGGATACAACTGAAAGGTGGCTACAACCACCTTTCCTTGCCTCGTCCAACCACCCTGACGTAGAAGTAGAAATATCAAACCACTGTCAAACTATCACTGTGAGATATACCACTGTACAATTGTATCAATCTGTACCACTGACTTGCATCCAACTTGTACAACTTCCATGCAATCAATTTGTACCTGAACTGAACATGTATCAACAAAATACAATAGTACGTGACCTGTAGTGATGTAGCACGCGTATGTATGCACCCTATATGTTATGCAGCTCGCGTATGTATGCGATCAAACTGTTATGCATCATGTGTATGCCTTCTGAAAACTAGGGTTTTCTTTTTCTTGAAAACTTCTGACCCTCTGTAAATTTTTCACATAGATCTGTAACATATCACTGTATCGAGACTGTAATTGTACCCTATACATGCATCCTCATACATAACCTTTACCCAAATCATATGTATCTCTCTCTAGTCATGTGTCATGTAGGTGTGTCTAATCATGAACAATTATAATAACCCTCATATGATCTAGTCATCAAACCCTTTATGATATTCAACCTCTCAATACATCAACCACTTCACAATTAAAATATCTCAACCATGTACCACAAAAACCCTTAGCCATATGCCAAGAAATACAAGATGTGCCTCAACAAGAAGTATCAATGATAAATATACCAGGATTGTATTTATATAGATCTGACTTATGCAGAAGATCCCATGCAGCCACTAGTCTCTCTAGGGAGAATTCTCAAATCCCCATAACCATTTCTCATGCATACATCAAAATCCAACTATTCATAGAAATAAGACATACCTTTTGAACCAATGGATAGATCTGATGTATCTTAGCACTGTAGACCTTCCTGGGAGCTTGATCTCAGAATCTAGAACCTTTCCATCTTCATCTCTTCAAGTTTCCATAGATTTACCATGTACTCACCCTAATACACTGCTAGCGCGTGTACACCTCAAAAACTAGGGTTTTTTAGTATTCGCTGTAATTCTGAAACTTTCATGGTCAACCCTTCATACTACATTAGACTTTCACAACTTTAGATGTATCAATGAGTACTTGCAATAAACCTTACACAACAAAAGATATCCAATGTGTTCAACTGTGATTAAATGAGAGAGCCTTGCCTCTTATTTATACTTTCATGTAGCATTCCACTTTCCTTATTTTAGGGAGTTCTCCATTAACTTTATTATTTAAATAATTTCTTTTGCAAACACTTTGACTTTTTGGGGCTTCTAGATGACTCATGGGGGTCCTCTAACTTCACATGGCCATAAATCTCTAACCGTGAGGAGTTATGTGACGTTCCACATACCATTAGAAATGGCATGACAAGAACTATCCATCTAGGATAGTTTCACTGAAAAATTCACTGACCGTCATCTCATTATTCCACAATTAAGCATGGTTTCTCTAACCATACTTCAATCCACAAAGAGTCTTCCCATGAGGGATTTCACCATAAGGGGACCACTTTGGAGTTCATCCATTTGTAGTCATTATAAACCATGAAAGACAATAATTATTCATCTTTACATCGAACAAACTTGGATCCATTACCCAAACATTTTTGCTACCAGACTTTCTTCAAGGGTTTACATCAATGAAAACCAACCTTAATCAACAATATCCCCCTTTGGCATTGATGGAAGCACTATGATTCATTACTGAAATCATGTCATTCATGCTCCCCTTGGAACCATGCCTCTGTCCTCTGCATCTCTGTGACCATTTCTCCCCATGGAACTATGCCTCTTTCCTCTGCATCTGATAAATCTCTCCCCCTTTGTCATCAATGGAAAAGGTATATTTCCATTCGGGGATGCTCCCGCTAAATGAACTGTCCTATTTATGGTGCTTCCTCGTGTACATATAAGACATATAATATAAGCATTATGTTATCACTTTAACAATTTTTATATCGGGATCTAAAAATTTTTGAGGTTCAGTGAGACGCTATACCACAATAGAGGCGTGATAGTTTAGGGCGCTCGGCTATATCCCGCGGCATATGAAAGAATATAGAGAAGGTGGGAATGGAGTAGCTCGGTGAACCATCGATCTTAAAGAATCTCATATCCACGGTCGAGGCCCACATCGGACCAAAAAATAGCACAGAACTTAACATCACAAAGGAAGACCGGGGAAAACCACTCTGGTTTTGATGGGGAACATGTGGTTCTCTTACACACGTATCGGGGGAGACAATGGATTGCCTGAAACCAATTTTCCTATGGCCCCGATGTCACGTGGTTCAAAATTTCACATGAATAACTCGCGGGAATAATGGTGGTTGGTCAGATCACCTCACATCACCGGTCCAGGTACTTCCCCAGATGACGTACCAAAAGGACGTCGTCACATAACTAACTCAAGGCTCATCATTTGAAGTGGATTGATGAAGCGTGGCACAGCAGCGTACTGTGATAGTAATTCATGATCAAAGTACAAAAAAACCATCAAATCTAAGATATGAGATCATTTTATCCTATTCTAGGAAATTGCCATCTTATGCATAAGAAAAACAAGCTCGGCCTGTGTTCCTGAAATTTTGTAAAATCAAAAGGTGGCCAAATCAAGGTCTCTACAAAGTTAAAAAGGTATGGATAATACCCATCAAACGATGTCTGGTGTGACTGGGTTCTCCACTAATGCACCAGGCAGGTCAATAAGTAAGGATGAAAAACGGGTCTTGCTGATACTGGTGACTAAATTTCATACCGAACCTGAAACTAAGACAGAGTCGAGAGTCAAATTAAACCCTGTTATAAGGGATCTTGTTAGAAATGAACACGCGGACAACACCTACCACCCAACCGCAAAGAAGAAGAGGAGAAAAAGGTGGAGGACGAAGGCCAAAACCGAGATGATAGAAAGAGTCGGGGAAAATCCCTATTAGTGGAGTACCCTGGAAGAGGAAATCGCCAAGATGAGGTGAATCCTCAGAAAAACTTTTAGTGTATTTCAGAAAGTTTTGGGTAGATGTCGGCTTAAGAAAAGGGAGTCCTGATGTGACAGACCATTTACTAATGGTCCTTTTAAATAATACAACTGTTATTTCTTTTTGTAACTTGTATCTGTTTTTAGAATTATGAGGAAGTCAAAACGTTTTAAATTCCACATGAAATTCCTCTATATATGCTTGGCCTCACAAGTATAGAAAAAAAAAGGGGGAGAAAGGAGGAGCCTACCCTCTGTGCAGGAAAACTTTGTAATCTCTGGGGTTGGAATGAATACATGGATGCAAGGGCATATTTTGGACTTTTTATGAAAATATTCTAATTGGTGGTGTTATGAGTCTCGTTTTCTCTCATAGTGTGTGTTTCCTGTTATTTTTTATTTCATTTTTCTTTCTTCTGTCTAAATTGAGAAATTAAAAGTCCAGAATTCATTATTCAATGCTCCCAGCTTGGCGATTTAGACTATGTTTGTCTCTTCTAAACCATTTCAAAATTCATTATTATAATGCTCTGATAATAGTTGTGTGTTTCTTTTCTTCTGATACTATCTAAATTTTCAATCATAAACTCAGAAGTCACTTCCTCATTTAGCCTTTTCCTCTTAATTGTTTTTATGATTTGGCAATGCATCCTACATTTTTGACCCCATAGCCCAAAGGTCATCTTCATCTCTTCAACATTTTTATTAAAAACCTCAAAACAGACTAAATCTAGCCACTGATTTCCATAAATATATCAAGTGACACGAGAGAGCCCTCTCTAAGTTGAGAAGGCTAGTGCCTCAGCTCTAAATCTGGTTGAAACAATTACCTCTGTCATTTGTCCATTCAGCTAGACATAATTTATAGAGTTCTAACACATTCAAAAGCATTCATTTTGGAGTAGAAATAAATCTGAGTCTCCAGCGAAGATATTCAAAGGCTTCCCATGGAAGTGGTTTTGTAAAGATGTTTACCACTTGTTCTTTTGTGCCCACATACTCAACTCTGATGTTCTTTTATGAAACCTATTCACGTAGAAAGTGATACCTTATTGGAATGTGATTCATCTTGGAGTGCATCACGGATTTATTTGAGATACTGATGGTGCTTGTATTATCACAATATATCGGAATGGGCTCATCATACTCAATCTGTATATCTATCAGATTTTGTTTCATCCAAAGAACCTGTGTACAACATGTTGTTGTTGAAATATACTCTACCTCGGTTATAGATAAAGATATCGATGATTGTTTCTTTCTTAGACATGATACTAAACACTCACCTAAGTAGAACGATGCTCCACTGGTGCTTCATTGGTCATCAATACAACCTGCCCAATTTGCATCTGTGTAGGCAATAAGTGATATATCCTTTCCTTTTGGATACCATAATCCAAACTCTTTTATTCCTTTGAGATATATGAAAATCCTCTTCACTACTAATACATGTGATTCCTTTGGTGTTGCTTGAAATCATGCCACCTGTCCAACTTCCTGCATTACATATGGTATGGATGTTGTCACATATAGTAGGCTACCAATAATTGACTTGTATCTCCTCTAATATGTAGACTTTGAATCATCATCTTTTCTCAACTTGCAACTGGTTTTCATGGGAGTGATAACTGGTTTGCAATCTTCCATTCCAAACCTTTTTGGCATTTCTCTGATATACTTGGTTTTAGAAATAAAAATTCCTTGGTTGCTTTGGCGTATATGAACTCCCAGAAAGAAAGATAGTTCTCCAAGTAATGAAATTTCAAATACATTTTGCATATCCTTTGCAAATTTCTGGCTTAACCTATCATCATTACTACCAAAAATAATATCATCAACATAAACTTCAATTAATAAAATACTATCTTGACTTACCTTGATGTAGAGGTTGTTGTTTGCACTTCCTTTTCTGAACCCTGCCTGCTACAAATATTTATCCATTCTAGAGTACCATGCTCTAGGAGCATGTTTTAAACCATACAAGGCCTTCTTTAATTTACACACATAATTTTTTTTCTCTAACAACTGAAATCCTTCTGGTTGTTCAATGTAGACTTCTTCTTCAAGTTCCCCATTCAGAAAAGTTGATTTTACGTCCATCTGATACACTTTAATATTTTTGGAGCATGCATAAGATAAAAGCAATCGGATTTCTTCCATTCTAGAAACTGGGGCAAATGTATCTTCAAAGTTGATTCCTTCAACCTATGCATATCCTTTACATACCAAACTAGCTTTGTTCCTTGTAACTTGTCCATCTTCATTCAATTTATTCATGTATACCCACTTTGTGTCGATTACATTCTTATCCTTTGGTCTTGGAACCAATTCCCAAGTGTCATTTTCTCTATTTGATCCAATTCTTCATCCATGGCCTTATTCCAAAATTCATCATTGCTGGACTCTTCAAAACAGGTTGGTTCAAACGTAGATGTGAGAGCTAGGTGTGTTTGTTCTGGTGAACGCATTCTTCTTCTAGTCTCAACTCCTGCATGTTTGTTTCTGATAATCTCATCTGAAGGATGATTCTTCTGTACTCATCTTCTAGGTGTCTTTAGAGGCACTTGCTAAACTTTATCTTCTATTTATATCAGATCCTCTTCATCTTCCCCTTCTTTTTCATCTTCTATTTCTTCTTCATAATGTTGTTCCATTGATTCATTTTCTTCTTCCTTTGATTTGTGTCTACCTCTTTCATCAATTTTTATGTCGATGATTTCCACAAATTTGTTCAATCTCAGGTTGTAACACTTGTATGATTTCCTTATACTTGAGTAACCAACAAGTACTCCTTTTTCCACACGACAGTCAAACTTTCCAATTCTTCCATCTTCTCTTTTTATGTAGCATTTACTTCCAAAAACTCCAAAGTGATTCACATTTGTTGGTCTTCTTTTCCATAGCTCGTAGGGAGTTTTGGCAGTGTTGTTTCTAAGCATTACTCTGTTTTGAATGTGAACTGTTGTATGCACCGCTTGTGTCCAAAAAATATCTGTCAATTTGGAATACATTAGCATTGTTCGAGCCATTTCTTGTACTCTCTTGTTCTTTCTTTCAACAACTCCATTCTGTTGAGGTATCCTAGCAACAGAGGATTTCCTTTTTATTCCATGACTGTTGTGGTAGTCCATAAATTCCTTTGAAGTGAACTCTCCTCCATTATCATATCTCAAGCATTTGATTTTTGAATCCATTTCATTTTCAACCATTTCCTTGTAGATCTTGAAGTTTTCAAAAGCTTCTGACTTATTCTTGACAAAGAAAACTGCAGTCATTCTTGTATAATAATCAACTAATAACATAAAGTATTTCTCACCTTTTAAACCCTTTGTTGTAGTTGGTCCAACTACATCATTATTCACAATTTCCAGTGGTCTTTTCGTTGAATATTCCTTTGATTTGAACCCGGTCTTTGTTTGCTTTCCTTGTTGAGAATGCTTGCATAAAGTGTTGGTTGGTTTCGTGATCTAGGGAATTTCTCTAACTAATTCTCTTTTGTTGACTTTGAAAAGTATATCAAAATGTATGTGACCCATTCTTATGTGCCATAGCCAACTTGCATCTTCCTTTCCTAGACAACACTTTTCATTTACAATTTCACTTAACACATACATGTTGCTTGAAGTTCTCACAGCTGTAGAAATCAATTTTCCTGAACCTTCTTTTCTTATCTCGCACTTTTTTAAATCGAAAGTGACTTTATGACCTTGGTCACACATTTGACTCAAACTTAGAAGATTATGTTTCATATCTCTACTAGTAGAACATTTTCTTCCTTTGTATTCTTGTTCCCAATGTTGACTGTGCCTTTTCCAATGATTTTAGTTGAATCATCATTTCCGAAGGAGACTGATCCATCTCTTTCCTTTATTGATGTAAGAAACATGTCTCTATCATCTTCCATATGTTTTTAACAACCATTGTCAACATACCAACCATGTTTATTCTGCCTAACTTGTAGAGTGAGTGTGCATTATTCATTGTTATATTGATTATGCTTTCTTATCTATGTCCTTTTCTGAGGTTCCTATCTGTGGTTGTTGTTTTCCTGTTGTGGTTCTCTAGGAGGGATTTTCATTTTGCAATATTTGGCCATCTGTCAAAATTTATTACACTTGTAGCATTCCACTTCAGTGCTCAAGGATTCAAACTTGTTGTAACTTATTATCTGTGTCTCACTAGGCCTTCTTGGATAACACTTTTGTGTATGACTTTCAAAGTTGTTTATGTTCCTATTGTTAGCTCTGCAATTCACAACTTTATGTCCTAAATTATTACATGCGTAAAATCAACCAAAAAAGATAGCTTGATACCTGGGAGTTGAAGATCTTCTGAAATGAGGTGCTCTTATGAATCTTTCTTCCCGAGACCTATTTGTTTCTATTGGTCGTTGATTCTGAAATTTGAATCTTCTCAGTGGAGGAGTGTCCCTCTAATTTTCTCTGTATACCTTCCTATCCCCTTTGATTATTTATGCATAGATTTTTGGATATATTTATTGTTCTGTTGTTTTGGAGCTTGATCCATTTTTTGTCTGATTGTATCCAAGTTCGGACTTGTCATGATGAAGCTTTTGACTGCTGATAATGTCATCCAAAACTTTTGAGTTGTTCTGCATATTTTTCTTTTGAATATCCTTTCTTACTGTGACAATATTTTCTTCCAAAATTCTGTTAATGTTTTATGCTGATATTATAGTTATTTGCATTTCATAAGATAAGAGAATAATATAAACAAGATCACTGAGAAATACACATCCACAATAGACACAGCATTTATCCTGGGAAACCCTCTAGGGGAAGAAAACCCAGCAAAACTTCCTTATCATAAAAGCTTGTACAAATGTTCAAGAGATAACTCAACCAATACAGAAAATCCTCCTCCAAGAGATACGCCACCCTTCTTCTCCTCTCACCAACTTGAAATGTCAACTTGCCTCATAAGATCATGAGCAAGTGAAGTGTGTTAGAAGTGAGGCGCTAGCCTCTTATTTATACAAAACTGGCATGTGTGAAGAGTCACCATCCTGGCAGGGCCGACCTCTCTTACTGGGTGGGTAAATCCACCTTTAATTAAATCTGGCCCTTTT
>ML782859.1:103312-127690 GCA_009831015.1 Picea engelmannii | reverse complement strand
AAATATGGCCCTTTTAATATAACTGTTGGGGCCGACTTCTTATTCTTTACATTATAATTGTCCGATGACCAATCCGCAAAAGGGGATTTGGTCCTTATACAATTACCGACATGGTTAATCCTCAATGGGGATTAACCTAATAAGAAAAATAATAATAATGACATGATTAATCCACAATGGGGATTTAATCCAATAACAAAATAATAAGAATGCTCTTCGCAGTTACATTATTTCAACAATTTCCAATGATCATATCTTTTTCTTCTAATTGTTCTTTGAGTGCTTCTTCAATTCTTTTATCTTCTTCAATTTGAACCTTCAAATTTTTGATCATTTGTTCTAGTTCCCGAGTGTCTTCTTTCTTGTCTAGTTCCTCTTGTAGTTTCTTGTTTTTCCTCTTTTCTCTTCTAATAACTTCTTTAGCACTCAATAATTCCTCTCGATAGTCAAATTTTTCCTCTTCAATTTCTTCTTCGGCTTCTTCATATTCTTCTTCAGAGTTTTCTTTATCAAAGTCTTCTACTACCACGAATAGAACTTTTTATGTCTCAATGGCACTGACTTCATCTTCATCTGATGATGAGATGTCTTCTTTGGTGCATAATCTTTTCTTGAAAACTTTCTTTGTGGTTCTTTTGCCTTTATATGTTTGTTTTCTTTTTGAGTAATATTCATCATTTATCTTTTTCTTATGAAGACATTTGTTAGCAAAATGATCAATACCATCACAATTAAAACAAATTAAAGGAATCTTACCTCTATACCTGTCATTGGTTCCCTTGTTCAGTATTTTGACAAAGTTGGCCACTTCTTCATCATCTTTCGAGACGTCACTATTGCTGCTATGTTCTTTTCCTTGTTTATTTCCCTTTTTCTTTGATCTTTTGGGTTCTTTGAAGGCTTCTTCTTTTACATATGGATTTTCATGTTCAGTTCTCATTTCATGTGCTGTGAAGATTATATGTAGTTCGTCCATGCTTATTGAGTTTAGATCTGCTCTTTCTTCTAGTGTTGATATCTTAGGGTAAAATCTCATAGAAAGAGATCTTAGTACCTTTTGAACAATTACAGATTATTTGATTTCTTCTCCCAATCCCATGATTGCATTTACTATTTCATCGACTCATAAGAAGTAAGTTTCACTATTCTCATCTTCCTTCATCTTTAGTTGTTCAAACTAACCTCTGTAAGTTTAAAGCTTTGTTGTTTTAACTTTTGAATCTCCTTCATAAATATTTTGAAGTTTGTCCCAAATCTCTTTAGCATATTTACAATGTGCAACTTTGGTGAATATTGTTTCACCAAGACCATTCAGAAGTGCATTTGTGGCTTTGGAATTATTTTGACCAAGTTTCACTTCTTTTTCATTTGTTGGCAGAACTATTGGTACTGTGTATCCATCTACAATTGATTGCCAAATTTAAAATCCTTGTGCCTATATATGTCTCCATCATTATGCTCCAAAATGCATACTTCTATCCATCAAACTATGGTATTCCATTTTTATACAAGTTGTTTCTCTCAATGATCTACCTTTCAGTGGTTAAACTGATTTCTGAAGGAACCTGCTCTGATACCAATTGTTGGATTACTGAGAGGGGGGTCGAATCAGTAATAAAGAAATCTAATCCTTTTTTACCATATAATCCATGTGTTATATAAATGTAGCATTATCATCCAATAAATGTAGAGTAAATAAGCAATTAAAAAATGAACAATCATACACATACACAGTACACCGGTGTTTTACATGGAAACCCAAACCGGGAGAAAATCACAGAATGATTTTTCTTATATGTCTTGAAGAATTACATTCATTGGAAGCACCAACTTCCTTTTTTTTCCAGCTACAACTAGAAGGAGGCGCCAGCCCCCTAATTTCTCAGGCTACAACCTAAGGGAAGATCCAATTCCCCAATTCTCTAGCTACAACCAAAAGGAAGCGACAACCCCCTAAGTTCTCCGACTACAACCGGAAGGTGGCTACAACCACCTGTCCTTGCCCCATCCAACCACCTTGACATAGAAGTATAAATATGAAACCATTGTCACACTATCACTGTGAGATATGACATTGTACAACTGTATCAATCTGTACCACTGACCTGCATCCAACCTGTACAAATGTCGTGTAATCAATTTGTACCTGAAATGAACATATATCAACAAAATACAACAGGTATGTGACCTGTAGTGTTGCAGCACGCATATGTATGTGTCCTATCTGTTATGCATCCCACATATGTACGTGATCAAACTGTTATGCAGCCTGCGTATGACCTTTGAAAACTAGGGCTATCTTTCTCTTGAAAACTTCTGACCCTCTGTAACTTTTTCACATAGATTTGTAACCTGTCACTGTATCTAGACTGTAATTGTACCATGTACATGCATCCTCATAATAACCTTTACCCAAAGCATATATATCTTTCTCTAGTCATGTGACATATAGGCGTGTGTAATAATGAACAATTATAATAACCCTCACATGATCTAGTCATCAAACCCTTTCTGATATTCAGACTCTCAATACATCAACCACTTCACAATTACCGGCTCACAACCATGTACTACAAAAACCCTTATCCATATGCCAAGAAATACAATATGTGCCTCAACAAGAAGTATCAATGATAAATATACCAGCGTTGTATTTTTGTAGATCTGACTTATGTAGAAGATCCCATGTAGCCACTAGTCTCTCTAGGGAGAATTCTCAAATCTCCATAACCATTTCTCATGCATACATCAAAATCCAACTATTCATAGAAATAAGACATACCTTTTGAACCAATGGATAGATCTAATGTATCTGAGCATTGTAGACCTTCATGGGAGCTTGATCTCAGAATATAGAACCTCTGTATCTTCATCTCTTCAAGTTTCCATGGATTTACCAACATGTACGCACCCTAATACACTTCCATCCCGCGTATGTACGCACCCTAATACACTGTCAGCCCGCGTACTGTACACACCATAATACATTGTCAACCCGCATACACCTCGGAAAATAGGATTTTTTAGTATTCATTGTAATTTTGAAACTTTCGTCATCAACCCTTCGTACTACCTCAGACTTTCCCAAGTTCAAATGTATCAATGAGTACTTGCAATAAGCCTTACACAACAAAAGATATTCAATGTGTTCAAGTGTGATTAAATGAGAGAGCCTTGCCTCTTATTTATACTTTTATGTAGCATCCTACTTTCCTTATTTTAGAGAGTTCTCCATTAACTTTATTATTTAAATAATTTCTTTTGCAAACACTTTGACTTTTGGGGGCTTCTAGATGACTCATGAGAGTCCTCCAACTTCACATGGCCATAACTCTCTAACCGTGAGGAGTTATGTGACGTTCCACATACCACCGGAAATGGAATGACAAGCACTATCCATGTAGGATAGTTTCACTAAAAAATTCACTCACCTTCATCTCATTATTCCACAATTAAGCATGGATTATCTGACCATACTTCTAGGATAACTCAATCCACAAAGTGTCTTCCTGTTAGGGATTTCACCATAAGGGGACCACTTTGGAGTTAATCCATTTGTACTTCTCATAAACCATGACAAGACAATAATGAGTCATCTTTACATCAAACAAACTTGGGTCCATTACACAAACCTTTTAGCTACTAGACTTTCTTCAAGGGTTGACATCAATGACAACCAAACTTAATCAATAGATGGTACTCGTGTCACATCTCATCATACAACCATTTTACCATGTAAGAGCTTATTTGAAAAATGTTTCCATGTCTCTCTACACATCTGGAGATGACATATCAAATAGAATTGTCTAAAGATCATAAAAAAACAATAAAAAATTCCATATACAAGTTTATCATATATAAATCAACCCCATATGGGATCTACATATCTGAACTCAAACTATAGTTTGTTAGGGACCTAACCTCCCTAACCCCTCACGTAGGTAGAATAATATATTTACATGTAATAAAGGTCAATATTAATAAGACCTAGGAATAAGAAAGAATACATCAAATGTAAGAAGACCTAATAGAAGCTTCCATTTAGGTAAGAAAGGATCTTCCTCTAGATTGTTCTTTTGGATAGATAGATTTAGTATAAATAGGAGTAGAGGATATGCAAATTTTTGTCTTGAGAATTATTGTAATAGAGCATTTCTCTACTGGAGGTTGCCCCATCGAAGAGGCAAGTGAGCATTGTTTCCTATCAATAAAGGTATTATTTTGGTGTTGTGGTTTCATCTATTATGTTGATCCACTGTTATTCTCTGCAATATTTTTGTTTCATGCTATTATAATATATCTGGTACCTTGCAAGTGGTATCAGAGCACTTTCCTTGGCAAAAAATTGTGGGTTGTTTTTTTTCAAGGTAGAGATATATTATGGTGTCTTAAAGCTATAGATATTTGTCGTTTGGTGCATAAATCTATGGTTGGTGAATCATACATGCAGGAAATACAAGTGGTACTTAAGTGCACATTGTTGGGCACCCTTGTAACCCCTGTTGGTACCCCTTCGAGTTGTAGCGCATCAGAAAACACATGTATATAGATCGACCTAGATCTACTGAATCCCTCCATAGATAAACCAATCAGCCTCCTGACTGCTATAGTGCCACTGAGAACAACACTCAAGAAGATATTCTCTAGTACCTAGGTAGTGGGGTAGTACGGCTAAGGGAACGGTCTATTATTCTTAGTTGGTGCCCTGAGATATTGGGCCAAGTACTATTGTTGGACCCCGCACGAATATTAGAGAGTTGTAGCACATGGAAAACCCTTGTCTGTAGAAACCCTGAATACCATAACCCTTGGGACAAAAAAACACATAGAACAAGCAAGATCCATTGTCACGCAACTTTACCTCATGCATTTTGGTTGCAAAATTACTACACATTTTATCCTGTTAAGAATTTGGGCCTTTCAACACTGCAGTATTCTTCAGATCGGAGTATAACTTTGCAGGAGTAAAAAAAAATGGGTATAGTGGTCATGCCGACATAATTATTTGGTACCTATCCCATTGTATTCCTCTCTTCTCCTTTCTTCCCGTGGTACCTATAATTTTTAATACAAAACTTTTCATGGACCTAACCCCTTTTCTAGCACCCTTATTTTTCCCCTATCCCATTGGAGTCCGAATTTTTCCCCGATCGTAGTGGTACATATCATTTGAAACCCTTATTCTCAGTGGTCCCACCCACCCATCTCAACCCCCTGCTTCCTCCCTATCTCATTTTCCTACCCATTTTTCCAAATGGCCACCACTCGATCCCAAGAACTCAATACATTGGTTGTTGACAACCTCCAGACCAAGGAGGACATCAAGACTATCAATGCCAACCTTAGCTCACTTAATTCTCTTTGCATGGCATTACTAATAATTTATCCAAGCTTCTTTATGATATCCTACATTTGGATCTGGAACGTTGGCAATGGTGGCAATGGTGGCAATGGTGTAAAAAGGCATGCTAAGGGTATGTTGCTTGGACACAGTTTTTTACATAGCTTTATGATCACTTTGACTCTGACACCCAACATTTAGGTTGCTTGACCAAGTGGAAGTAGTTTGGGACAATGGAAAAATTTATTGCTACATTTTAGCACTTGTGTTTCAGAACAGAGGACACGTCAGATGCTTTCTTCAAGGAATGTTTTATCAATGTCCTAAAAGATGAAATATATTCCCATGTTCACATGGAACTCCTCCAGACTTGGCTGGAATCTACTCAACGAGCCAAGGAAGCATAACATATTGTCTCCTCCCAGATTCATAAACCATCCTTTCCCCCTCGCCCTAAACCCACCAACTATGTCCCTCTTGCAACTCCCCTCAAGATCCATAAATTAACCTGCGACAAAATGGTTGAACGTCAACTGAAGAGTCTTTTTTATAATTGTGATGACAAATATTTTCTAGGGCATAAGTGTAAGGAACAAAAAACAATTATGGCCATGACTGAGGATATTTATGAAGAAGAGGCAGTTGTTTCACCTATGGATGAGTTACCACCACCATCTTATCTGACTACACGTTTTGATCCACTAGAAGTTGAACCGGTGATTTCACTTAATGCCCTCACTGACTTTTCTGCTCCCCAAACCCTCAAATTAATTGGTTACATTAAAAATAGGAAATTCATCATCCTTGTGGAAATTGGTAGCACCCATAATTTTATTCATCACCGCATTTCCCAAGAATTCAATTGTTACATCTGTGCTTTCAATAATTTTCAAATCATGATTGCAAATGGAGGCTCCATGAAATGTAGGGGATGATCTGAAAATGTGCGGCTCCAAATTGATCAGTATCATCTGAAATACCATATTTTTTATATAGACATCAGTGTTTGTGACATTTTTATTGGTGTCAAATGGTTACGTACTCTCGGCCCCATTCTCATGGATTTTAAGGAATTAACCATGCAATTCCAACAAGAGGGACAACAATATAAGTTCCAAGGCATCACAACAGGCCCCCGTGAGATCATATGTTCCCATCGCATGGAAAAGATCCTCAAAAAAGGGTCATTCTGGAATTATTTCCCAACTCCACTCTATTCATGATGTTGAGATACCCTCTGTGCATCCCAACCTCCAATCTATCCTCTCTCTCTACCAAGTTGTTTTTACCACTCCCAAAAAACTTCTCCCTTCCCGTGGAATCCATGATCATTTCATCCCTCTCATACCTAGCAATCTTCCTCCCAATTTTCACCCTTATCGTCATCCCTTAGCCTAGAATAATGAAATTGAGAAAATTGTTCATGAATTTCTAGAAGCAGGTGTTATCCATCCTAGAACCAGCCCTTATTCTTCCCATGTGGTCATTGTACTCAATAAAGAAGGTACTTGGCGCACGTGTCTTGATTTTCTCGCCCTCAACAAACTCACAATCAAAGAAAAATTCCCCATTCCTGTCATTGATGACCTCTTAGATGAATTGAGTGGTTCTCATTACTTCACCAAACTTGATCTATGTTATGGCTAAGACTACATTTCAAACTCATGAGGTTCACTATGAGTCCTTGGTAATGCCCTTCGACTTGTGTAATGGTCCCTCCACTTTCCAAAGTCTTATGAATCATGTCTTCTGTCCTTTTCTCTATCATTTTTTCTTAGTTTTCTTTGATGATATTCTCATCTATAGTAAAACTTGGACATCACATATCTCCCATGTGAATCAAGTCCTCCATCTACTCTCTAAGCACCAACCTTTCCTCAAACAATCTAAATGTGCCTTTGGAGCCTTAGAAGTGGAATACCTGGGTCATATTGTCAGAAAGGATGGTGTTTGGGTTGATCCTAAGAAAATTGAAGCTATGCAGGGTTGGCCTCACCCTAAAACTCTTAAGAGCTTGCGTGTTTTATAGGTTTAATGGGATATTACGAGAAGTTTTTTTGGAATTATGGAAAAAATTGCAGCTCCTCTCACTTCTCTCCTTAAAAATAATGCTTTCACTTGGACTCCAGTTGTTGATCACTCCTTCCAAGCATTGAAATATTTTATGTGCTCGACCCCTGTCCTAGAACTTCCAAACTTCACCAAGACTTTCGTACTAGAATGTGATGTTTCTGAGAAAGGAATTGGGTCCATCCTCATTCAATATGGCAGGCCTTTGGCCTTCACTAGAAAACAAATTTCAGAGAGAAATTTGGGCAAATGCATTTGTGAAAAGGAAATGTTAGCTATTCTACATGTTATGGATCTCTGACATCCTTATTTATTGGGACAGCACTTCCAAATCAAAACTGATCATCAGAGTCTCAAGTTTGTTTTCTGGAACAATGAATTTCATCACTGGAGCAACAAAAATGGGTGACAAAGATATTTCACTATTATTATGAGATCATTTACAAGAAGTTAAAGGAAAATGTAGTTGTGGATGCTCTTTCTCGGAAGTATGAAGAAGACGGGTCCCTTTCCTCCCTCTCATTAATTGTACCATATTTTCTCCAAGCTATTCATCAGGAATGGCTGCAAGACCCCAAAATTTCTAACATAATCCACCAATTGCAAGACAATTCTCCATCTTCTCCATGGTACTCTTGGCACAATGCAGAGCTTCGCTACACAGGTCATTTGTATTTATGCAAGAAATCACAACTTAAATCCACAGTGCTTTTTGAACTTCATGCTTCCCCCACAGCTGGGCATTCTGGGTTTACCAAAACCTATGAATGCGTAAAACGTTATTTTTTCTAGAATGGTATGAAACAAGACATCTACACATTTGTGGTTGAATTTGAGTGTTGGTCCTAAGGTCTGCACTTGACTGCTAAAGGGAAAAGCTAGGCCACCCCAGTTATTGGGATAATTAGTTTTTTATAGGTTTGATTGATTTGTTTGATGGTCCTGCAGATGAATGAGCTTTCAAGGACAGGGATCTAATTGGATTGTTCAACAACATCAACTACAATTTTTTCCTTAGCCAATGACATGCATTCTGGTAAGAAGATAAAGATATAAAAATAAAATAGAGGAAATACTAACAAGCATACAATTTGTCACTTTTGTATGAACTTTTAGACTTGAAATAATATTTCAGATCCAAAACATGTACCTAAACATAAATTATCCAAACAGGTTGTATGGTAGTAAACAATTTACTGAGACAATAGTTGAAATCAGGTTGTATGATGATAAATATTTCTCTAAGCCAATAGATGAAAAGAGAAGAAACAATGATTCACATACATTTCACATGCATTCAAATAAGATAATAAGACAAACAAGATTTGATAAGAAACAATCTGTCGCTAGAAATTGTGTTCACCAGGTGGGAAACTTAGTAGTTTTACACTTCAAAGCCTAGTCAAAATCCTAATGCTTGATACCCCGAAAAAAAAAGTGAACCACTATTACATTCACATATTCATTTATTTATCCATCAAAAGGATTCGAATACCTATCTCAGATCTAAGTTCTAGAGTTCCACTATGTATTACATTCAGACTTGTAGATATCAACTTCACCATTCAGTTTTGATTACAATTCATGAACACTTCTTTAAACTGAGTGAAGTAGAGTTTAAGTGCTAGTTTTTGGAGATAAATTTTACAACAAATTTTTCCTCACTCCATGCAACTTTCTTGGATGGCCTTCCATTTCCCTATGCAGACTTGAAGTTCCCTTTTTGTGCATTCCAAAGACAAAACAGAATATTTTCCACATATATGTGACCTATCAGTTATATAATAAGTGTATACATAGGTTGTTCCACTACAACCCATGTACATTGGGTTTGGTGCTCAAAATTAAAAATTATGTTGAGTTTCCATGCCATGTCATGAGATCCATGATCCCTGACCTTCCATATACTGAAAATAATATGACTTGGCCCTTCATTTCCATTTGAAGGATATAAATTGAGTCGTATCCAAGCCATGAGGGATTCAACAATTCAAATTTGAGAGCAAAGACACTCAGGAGAAATTTCACTTCATATTGAGTCTAAATCCCTTTGTCCTTGAAAGTATGAACTCCTTGTTTAGCCCCCAAGATCTTCCTTCTTGGTGATGGAGAACCTCATTGACTCCTTTATATGATCTTTCCTTTGGTGGATGATTGAAGTGGTGGAGTCCCAACTGGAGGGACTTAGTTTCTCGATTCTGATATGTGTCATTACAGAAGTTTCTCACCTATGTACTTCTACTAATTATTTTAATATAAATACTCTCTTCTCATCCAATTAATATCTTGCAAATATTTGAATTATTATTCCATGGGTGTATTTGTCATGTATGTTAATGGATTACGCTAATATATATGCTAACATTATATATTATCATCATATGCTAGTGTATCTTGGTTGTTCAGGACAAGCTGTAGGTATAAAGATTTGGGTTGCGTGCTCAACGATGGTCTTCTTTGAACGTCCAGACGAGGTAGGATCTTAGCCTTGTCTTGTTATCATTTCATTTATATATCATACTTGGGATTAGAGTTGATTTCTACATGTCATTCCATCTGTTGTGGTTTACCCCTTGCCACAAAGAGATTTTCCATGTAACAGAATTGGTGACCATACTGGGGAATGATCTCGTTTTTTGGGGTTTGGAGTGTTTTTCTCCTTGATTTTCTCTCTGTTAGCATGAGTTTCCTTGTCGCATGTTGCTTGACAGCCTGTTTTTTACCTTGCATCTGAGTTTCTTGGCTTAATTAACCCTTGCCCTGGCATTGTTTTGTTAGGTATAAGCGGTTTTTCCCTTGACAGATGTGTATATACGCGATATGTATTCCTTTAGGGAGCGTATATATGAATTTTTTGCTCAAACAGTCGCGTACATCATATATTTAGTCTTTCTAATTGAATTTGGTGTTTGATGGGTGAATTTGGTTGGTTTTTGAGTCTTCTTGGGTCCCTATCCTGACTTTTAAGTTCTTACAGAGTGATGGGAAGCCTTTTTATTGTTGAATTTTTGGGTGGATTTCTTTCTTATCATATTTTTCATTGGTTGTCCTTGCACATTGGTCTGAGTGTTTTCTTCTTGGTGTCCTGGTTGGCTTGTCTCTTTTTGCTTGCAGTAGGGTCTTCTTATGAAGTTTCTATTCATTCCTTGCATTTTCCTTTCTTTATATCAAAAATACAAAAATATTTGCTTATTTACATTATGGAATTTTCACTTTTGATTACATTGCATTGATTTTGACACATGAGGAGAGATTTCTTTTCATTGAAATTGTAGAGTTTGCATTGGAAAAATTGCATTTAGAATCATATCATATCTTTGAAATTCAAGACTAGTACTTAGTAGTGTTTTTGTATTTTCTTCTTTGTATATGTTGAGTCGTAATACCATCAGTTTCATGACCACACCTCTTGAGTAAGAAGAAGCCATTAAAATTAACACTGATTAATTAAAATTGATTAGAAACAATTTTATTTTTCATGGTACACAAACAAGTGTAGGACATAGGGCCTTGGAATAGGATTTTTGTGAGTAAATGTCTCCAAGGCTATTAAACTAAACATTTTTGTTTGACTAGGGAGTGGTGAAACCCATTATGTAATCAGTGACATCAGGACGCTCTGCTCACATAGGAGTTAAGCACAAGGTCATGCGAAGTTGGTTGCAGAGATAGCCCTCTAATACCTTCTTAGTGTCAGAGATATTTCTGGGGTTCTATTTGTATTTGGGGGTATTTCTAGTACCTTTACCTCTATGAGAGGCGGTGCTTTTTATATTTCTAGCTTTGTTACCCTTCCCATACGGTGGACTGGACTTATGACTTTTAACCTGTTCATTGGTTATATTGTGGTGACTCTATTTCCTTGACATAGGTAGTCACATAGGTTACTTGTAGGGGTTATTTTGCAGGTACCCTGAGTCGGATAAGGGTCAGACAACACAAAACATTTATGGAGGATTACCTCTCTTGGTCATATCATATACATTAAACCCTACATATTCCCCTTTTGGGTCGTAATAGGTTAAAACATTTTGAGCATAGATCCCAACCCCTTGTCATTTATCTACACACAAAGATATTTCCAATGATGTAAAAATCAGCTCAATCAAAGTTCGTATGTGAAATTTATGCCTCTTGCAATTTGACCTGCCTTGTTGACTAGTGTGGTTCTGAGTGGATGTGATATCAACCCCCATTACTCAAACATGTGGGTCTAGTCACATGTGAACTTTCAAAAATAATCTATAGGATCTAAACCCTAACAGTAATTAAGGGTTGAGATATGAAAAAACCCTAACCCTTACCTGGAAAACTATCACACTATCTTAAATACTAGGCTAGTAGGAAGAGTGGAGGTTCCATTCTTTTAGCATTACACTTGTTCCATAGTTGAACATATAACCTAGAAGTGGGATTTGAGAGGATAACATAGGAGGAAAAATATATTGTATCAACATTTCAAGCCAAAGTGTCAAAGGAAACTCCATAGTGAGTGACCCTTTATTTGTATTTTCATTTGAATAACTAAAGGAAAGAGAGTAGATCATAGGACTCACATTCTAATTGGGTTTTCTCACATATTATGTTTCCCATATAACATCTTGGATTATGCTCCTTTGGACATGAAGTGTTACAAGATGATAGGAAATTTCTAGAAAAATAATTGCTCAGACCTAAATCTTCATGTTTTCCATACATTCATGGAAGATTTGATAGAAAAAAAGAAAAAGAAAGAAAATATAGGGATAAACGTTTTAGGAGGCCAATTCACAAAATATTGGAATGATTTTTCTTCTTGCAGAATCTTCACCACTGTAGAAACGCTTGACTGTCAGCCCCTTTCATAGATTCTGACCTTGTACAATTATTTACCACAAACAAATTTCAATAAAAGAACAGAAAATATAGAATGGAAAATACACACATTACACAAAGATTTTTCCCCTGGAAACCTAAACCAGGAAAACCAACATATTCTATATTCATCATCTCATACATTGTTTACAATAAAATATACATATAGGATATCATAGCATCCAAAACCCTAATCCAATAACCTAGATTAGTAAACAACCCTAATTCCTTAACTAGAAATAGAAAACCATCGAAGAAAACCATGTGCCGAAAAATCACCCAAAAACAGACACAAAAAAACCGCCAATTTTTTTTTCGGGGGCACTTCCCCCAACCCCCCACAAAGGGGGGATCTTACCTCCACACAAACCCAAAGAAAGGGGACACTATACCCCCCTGAGCCCCTAACATAATATATACACTCTTTATAAACATGCAAAGAATATAACACACACCCAACACTTTGATGGTGTTTTCTCTTGCTTTTTAAAATCTGCTCTCAATGCTTCTTGAAGTAGTTAGTTTTTTGTCCTTCTAGAAGTTTCCACATGTGTTATTTTTGGAGTAAATCAATTTAATTAATTCTTTATTTAAGTATCATTAATGACTATATGTCATTGAAATTTGTGCCTTGAAGTGGGGCCCATTTCGGCTTTAATAAAAGTTTTTAATAAATTTTTATTTCCAAATTTTCAAGTTGACTTCCTTTTTAAAAAAGTGGGTTGTGTATTAATATTTTGAACATGATAAGTGTGTTATCAGCCATGGAAACTATTCTAGGTGAAATATTAATCATTCCAACCTTCCAACAAGTCCTCTTGAGTGAATTTGGATTCTTAGATCCCAATTTATAGCCTCGAGAAGTTTAGGTTCCAGACAAATTTACCAACAAATCATGAAAACATACTTTTAATTTTTGGGAGAATTATGACCAAATTCATCCCTTGAAACCTATTCCATTATCTTCTTACACAAATTAAATTTCCAACAAGGTATGGTTTTCCCAAAATGGATTTCTGAATCTTGAGTTATGAGCCTCTGAAGGTTGCTTCTCAACAATTGCCCATTTAATTTGTGGATCATTTTTAGCCATTGATTAAAATATGCCTCTTAAATCCCACATGCATTGTGGTAATTAATAATCTAGTGTTTATATTGTAAAGGTTCCCATGTAATTCATGTGGAACAAATATTATTGTGGAGACCTTGGTGTAGCTCTCGTTCCTTAGGAAATTTCATGAATTAATAAAATTTTGGTTGCTTGGTCACTGCCAATTTGTCACCCAAACAACACCTAATCATAGCCCATGTGTCACGGTATGATAGGATTCCACCTAACATGATGTGATTGGTCATGACATGTCATACTTTGATTGGTTGCAACATGTCATAAAGTGATTGGTTACCTTGTATTGGAGTTAAACTTAGGGAAAAGATGTTAAGTATGGGATAGTGGGTATATGGATGATAGGAGAGGGGGAATAGGGAATGAGAGGGGATCAGGATCAAATGTGAGGGGAGTCGGGTGTGGAGTAATAAGGAGTGTTGTGGCACCATGGATAATATTGGATTTGTGAGTGGGGTGGAGTGTGAAGTGGAGTATGGAAGTAAGAAATAAGACTAAGTATGGTAGAGTGGTAGAGTGTAGGAAGGAGTGAAATATGGAAATAGGAATAGGGTCTAGGAATAAGGATATTCGATATTCACTTTAGAGTCTAGGAATAAGACTAAATCCAAGCTTAAATACTTGGCATCAGAATATGAGATGAATATACTTAAGATACTTAATACTTGGCATGATAATATGAGATGAATAAAGTATTATTGAGACCGAAAAGAGAGGAAACAACTGTGTTGCACAAGGAAGAAGTGCATTTTTACGGAAGCTTGGGTAATTGGACAAAAATGTGGATATCTTGAGCATACAGACTTGGATTTTGATTCCATGAAATGCACAATGAAGTTGAGATTGAGGGATACAACATGAACTAATGATCATTCAAAATTTTCTTCTTCTGATATCAATTTTTTTTTATTCCAAAGAGAGGAAAATCGAGGTGACCAAATTTTTGATCAATAGGAGGTTAGCAACATTCTTCCTTACTGGAACCTTAGGAACCTTATGAGGTATATATGCGGTAGGGAAAGGAATATATAAAGGTCTAATGGTGGAAAAAGGGATATTAAAGGGTGTTGGACCTCAGAAATAACAAATTTTATGATGTCATTTAGTCATTTTTCATTCACTTTACCCCTTCATCATCATTCCCTTTATCACTCATATTTTTTCATTTGACCATTTCTACCTTATATGATATTCATGTGGCATACTTAAACTAAAGTGGTTGATTTCCCATGTTTTTATGATTACTTAGGGAATACGTTGTTATTTCCTAACTTACTTGTGCAATTCTATAGTTGTTGACAATTTTGCAACTATTGGCAATTTTGCAGCTCATTGGTAGTTCTAGTAGTCAAACTTTCCACGAAATTTATGATCAAATGAAGAGGAATTTCAAAAATATAAAATGTGGTTTTTTTGCATAATAGGGTCATTAAGGTGAATCTAATGGAAAATTTGGAAAAAGTGAAAAAAAGGGAATATGGTTGAGATTTACAAAACTAGTCTAACTAGCCTGTAATTTTGTAGCTAAGTGGTTTGACCAAGTGGAGATCCATATCCATGAATTTCGGCACATGGATCCCATGGGATATGTTGTTATTATCTTATTCAAACTATCTTATATCAAATCCAAGATTTGGTGGTGAAATATCCACATGTTTAGAATATATGATGTCCCTAACCTGTTGGAAAGTCATTGGCTCTCTGACCCTATCCCAATCTATGACTATGTTGATCGCATTTGACGGGTGTTCGTTTCAGCCCCACATAATTATTCCTTCTTTTCTGGTCCATTTAGGTGGGAAGACAGTCGAGGTTTATGTCGAGGTGGTTGATGTGCCTCTCAACTACAATTTACTACTAGGGCTTAATTGGACTTATGCCATGGCAATCGCAGTGTCATCCATTTTCCTTACTTTATGTTTTCCTCATGAAGGGAATATAGTGATGATTGATCAGCTATATTTTTCCCATGCTATTCCTAGTGCATCATTTTCATGACCTTCAGACCTTGTGATCAACAATTCTCAGCAGGAAACTGATAATGTTAGTATCAGAATGTATTCCTCTCTGATGGGTAGCTTTGATTTCATGGCACCAATTCACCATATTCATGCCATTTACAGTGATCATTCATCGTTGATGAGGTATGTTCATTTTCATACTTCATATTTCAATGAACCTTGGACCCTATCTTCCCCGAATATGTCTTACGAAGGTCAATCACACATTGGGATGGAAATGCCACTGTCAGCAGCATAGGTTGTGTATCAGGCTATTCTTGACGCTACTATTGACCCAGATCCTTCCTCCTTGTAGACGAACAAGGTGGATCTTGTTCTAGAGCCCGCATGGGTCGCTCAATCATCTTGTTCGTATGATTTCCTCAAAGATACTTTACCTTCAGATGAATCCATCTTAGAGGCCATGTTTGGTCCTAATAGGCCTTGGGACAATATGCATCATCGATACTATTTTCTCCTAGAGCTTGTTAAGATCGAACAAGATGAATTTAGATCTACCTTGAATGAGATGGTTGGTCACTCCATGGTTCTATTAGATACACATGGTATTTATGCCAAGGGAAACATGGCGAATATTTCTCCTACCATCACAATCGACATCTCTCGTATTCTTAGAAAAATTGAGAATGTATATATAGGTGTAGATTGTTCGCCTGAATAAATTCATATCTACACCAATCTCTTTGAAGAATTTCTTGATGTTTTCGCTTGGTCATATGAATAGATGCCATTGATCAACCTAAACATTGTTGAACATGAGATTAAAATCTATCTGGATGATAAACCTGTTTGGAAATGTCTTAGAGTTGTTAATCCTAGGAAGGCCCCTGCTATTAAGGCAGAGGTAGAGAAGCTACTTAATGTTGGTTTCA
Organism: Picea engelmannii; assembly: GCA_009831015.1. Lineage (NCBI taxonomy): Eukaryota > Viridiplantae > Streptophyta > Pinopsida > Pinales > Pinaceae > Picea > Picea engelmannii. The sequence continues at coordinate 111,406 of ML782859.1, read as the reverse complement.
TCTACCCAATTCCCTTGACTGAATGGGTGTCCAACCCCGTTCCCATAAATAAAAAGAAAGGAATTGTTTATGTATGGATTTTCAAGACCTGAACAAGGCTTGTCCTAAAGATAACTTCCCTACTCCTTTCATTGACCAAATTATTGATGAGTGCACAGGAAGCAAAGTTTTTTATTTTATGGATGGATTTTGAGAGTATAATCAAATTCAGATCAAACCTGAGGATCAACAAAAAATAGATTTTATTTGTCCTTAGGGTACTTTTGCATACCAGCAAATTCTTTTCGGCCTTAAAAACACCGAAGCAACCTTCCAACGTACCATTACCTTTTCTTTTCATGATCTTAATCATATTTTCAAATCTTACCTAGATGATCTCGTTCCTCACTCTCACAAGAGAGTCGATCACTCCACTCACCTTCGATTAGTATCTGAGAGATGGTGTTACTATCGCATTCAGTTGAACCCTCACAAGTGCATCTTCTGCGTTACGTCTAGTCGTCTTTTAAGATTCTTAGTGTTTGAGAATGGGATCATGGTAGATCCTATGAAGGTTGAGGAAATTCTTTGATTAACTCCCTCAAGAAACATTAGATAACTTCAAGGTTTGCAGGGAAGGTTAATTTTCTGCATCAGTTCATAGTGAACTATGCCAATTTAACTAAAGGTTTCATGCATCTTCTAAAGAAGAACACTCAGTTTATATGGGATGAGTGAGCCCAAGAATCCTTCGATGTTCTTAATAAACATTTGGTATAGGCAACAATATTGAAGCCTCCAAACTAGAGTAGAGACTATTTTCCTTATATTGCCTCATCCGAAGGGACAGTTGGTATGGTTCTGGTTCGGGAGGACGATGAGATCCATGAGCACATTGTCTACTATCTCAGTCAAAACCTAGTTGGTTCTGAACTTAAATACTCTCACGTAGAGAAGTTGGCCTTGGTCATTGTACATGTGGTTCAAATATTACGACATTATATATTACTTTGCAAAACTATCGTAGTTGTGGATATCAATCCATTTCAATACGTCCTCGCCACGCGTATCAAAGGGGGGAAATATAATAAGCGGAATTTTATTTTGCAAGAATTTGATCTAGATTTCACTTCGGCGAAGTCTAAGAAATCGTTAGTTTTTGTGGAGTTGATATCAGACTTACCTTAACTAGATGAGGACATTTTTCATGATGATTTGTTCATGGATGAATATATTTTCCTCATCTCATCTTCGGACCCCTAGTATGGAGAAATTTTGATCTATCTTCAAACCTTGAAGCTACCCCAACATCTGTCGAGATACGATCGATGACATATATGTCATTAGGCTAAAAACTACCTTATTATCGATGACACTTTGTATCATCAAGGGGTAGATAATATTTTACATCGTTGCTTGACTCATGAGGAAGCTAAGTCTGTTCTCAATGACTATCATAGTGGGGCTTGTGGTGGTCATTTATCCGGGCTTGCGACAGCTCCAAAAATATTTGCGAGTTGGTTATTTTTGGCCGTCAATTTTTAAATATTGTGTTGAAGAGGTCAAGAAGTGTCACCCTTGCCAAGTGTTCACTCGGAAAATGTGCTCGCACTAAGCCCCTCTTCACCTATTCATCACCATCAGTCCCTTCACCAAGTGGGGGATGTATTTTATGGATTGAAACCCAACCTCGACAGGGGGGAACCAACATATTGTTTTGGTCGTGGATTACTTTACTAAATTAGAAGAGGTCATTCCTACCATTAAATCTGATGGTAAGACTGCAACATTATTTGTATTCAACCAGATTATAGTCTGGTTCGGAATCCCAAAAGAGATTTTCATTGATCATGGCAGTCACTTTCAGAATGAAATGATGAAAGAGTTAGCATCATAATTGGGGTTTAAGCATGGTCATTCTTCCCCTTACTATCCCTAGGAAAATGGAAAAGTAGAGGCCGTGAATAAATCTCTCAAGACTATCTTGCAAAAAATTGTCAGCCAGAGTAAATCTGACTGGAATTTGATGCTTTAACCTGCACTTTGGGCATACTGAACCATGGTAAATACTTCCATTGGTTTCTCTCCTTTTTAGTTAGTACATGGCATGGATTTGATTCTTTCGATTGAATGTGAGATGCCTTCCCTTAAGTTGGCAATTGAGCTCCTACCTAACACATCCGATCTTAAAGAACACCTTGTATACCTGGAGCGTCTTGATGAGAAGCGTCAATATGCCTCTACGACTATCGAAGTGAATAAATGACATGTTAAGGTTCAGTACGATAAGTATGTATGTCCATGGTAGTACAGTGAGGGTGACTTGGTTCTCCTTTATGACCAAGACAAAGAACCATTGGGGGCAGGCAATTTCAACCCCATGTGGCACAATCCTTATATCGTGTGACATGTCTTAGAGAAAGGAGTCTACAAATTATAATATTATGAAGGGAATATGTTGGATGAGCCTATAAATGGGCTCTACCTTAAGAGGTATTACGCTTGAGCCCTCAAGGTTGGGCGTGACCTACTATACTAGTGTATCTTAGTGTATATTGTTAACTCTCCAAGTGTCACCCCCTTACTTCAAATAGGATTAAGCTTGGTAACATACAACTTGATTTAACTTAGGTTTAAAATCAGGGATCATCAACACTTGAAACAAGGGAAAAGACAACATATTTCACTAGAGATCGGTGATAGACCATTAGGAAATGGAGTCATGAACACTCTTCTCATTGAAGGCATTTAAGCTTCCTATTAGACAAAGGATTTGTTTAAGAATGAAGAGAAGAATAAAATAATTGACATAAAGATGAACATTCACTAAGAAAATATCCTTTCTGCAAAGAGAATTTATATATGCTTGAATAGTAAGAAAGATAGATGGGTAAGTTTACATTAGATCTTTTGTTGCTTCAGGAATCCATAAATCAAAGACAATACATTCAAACAAGAAGAATAATAGGATATAAAAACATAAGAAAAAAATATGATAAAACAACTCATATGAATCTTCAATAACATACTATCTTACAACCACATGCCCCTCCGACTTATAAATTGATTTCCACGGTCATTTTGCTTCTAAATCCCTCTCAGTTCTTTGAAAAAAAATGATTTCCAATGCCTCTCTTATAGCCTAGGTTTTCAGGGATGGATTTACAATTCTAATTCCCCCTCTTGCATAGGATTCTAGGCCTTGGAGATAGGTGGCAATAGTCAAAGAGACAAGAATCCAACAAACTATTAATTTTCAGGAAGTTGTTGGAAGTCATTAATAAAGTGTTTCCAACTCACTGCATGGGGTATTTAATGGAGATAAAACTTAGGTGAAGGTGTCCATTAGCATATAACTGATCTCTGAGAATTCATTTGAACCTTCCTTGATAGGTGGAAACCTCCAAACAAGGTGAATATCCAACAACTATGAAAAACAGAGAGTTTGCAGCGCACTGGTGTTTTAATTGTATCTCTAAAATGCTAAATTGGGTCAGGCTGAAATTTGGTCAGCAAGTCAACAAGGATATCACTCTCTTCCACAAAAAAATTCAGAGAAAAACACATCACCATTTTATATTTATGATCAAATATTTATAAGTAGATGCTATAGGAAATGAGTTCGCAGCGCCCTTGTCTCAGTTCGCGGCGCCTGTGACAAAACATCAAAAACCCTTCTCTCAGCCTTTAAAATGGTATGAAAAACCTCATGGAGTACCTAGTGACCCTGAGATTGATGTTGATGTCTTTGAATGTGAACATATATGTTTGCAAGCTTACCAACCCCCAACACTCCTCTTCAACTAGTTCACATCACCAGTTCGCAACGCCAATTCAAAATCAATGGCGCACTTCAAGGAGACTATTGGACTACAATTCTATGTGCTAATATCTGGCTCCACAAGGGATGGAGACCTCCCTGTGAGGCTCCAATAACATGCAGTTCCAGTGCCTTATCCATTGGGCTAGTGGAGTCTTATTCAAATGCTAAAATAAAACCGAAAACTGAAATTCTTGAACATGAGCTTATTTATATACAAGACCCTACTATAATTGACTTTCACAATTTGCTCAAGTGAAAACAAACTTCCACCATAGCCACTCAAATTGTTTGGTAACAAAATTCTTCTCTTCACTTCAAATTATCCATAAGAAGCAAGAAAAGTGTGACAAATGACTAAATACATCCTTAGCATCACCAATATTACCTCCAAATGATGACATAATGATAAAATTTGCAGGCTCCAAAGCATTTGAAAAGTGTAACTCCATGTATTTATTGACAGGGTCATGAAACTGATGGCAAGGCATACTTAACTGATAAAAGGTTACCTTCTCTTCTTCAAAATTACCCACATGTTGTTTGATGTCCTCTACAATCACATGTGATTGAATGATAGACAAAGGCATTTGTTGGTTGAATTTTTGCTCCTCATCTTTGTAACCACCTGTTGGCTGACTGCTAATCATTTTTGTATGTACTGTAGGAATAGTATGTTGCTCATACACATGGTTTTTATCAAAACATGGTTGCTCATTTGTTGGTGATGGATAAGAGATAAACTACATATGTAATTTCCCTTCAACACCTCCATAGAATTTCCAAGGATCGTACTCATATTCATCATATACAAGAATAGTGCTAAGAGGTTCCAAAGAAATCATAAAAAAAAAATTGTTCATCACAATCACTGGTATATTCATCAAAAATGGGTTGTCCATAAAAAAACCTTTGACTCTTGACATTCAGAATGTTTTGTTTCAAGATGATCTCTATCCACAAAGTGTTCATCATCAAAGTGTTTGTCAAAAAATGGTTGCTCTTGGTCAATATTTGAGACAGTGACTTCATCAGAAGCAAGGTTGTCAAAGATAGCTTCTTAAAGGACAAAATCATCCATTGTCTCTTCCTCATAAGAACAATAAATAAAATATGACTTCAAGTCATGAGAACTAGGAAAAGAAAGAGATGGATCTTCTTCAACCTCACAGTTAGGAGAGAAAATTAATGCATCTTGAACACTTTTCTCATATTCCTCACAACAATCATGACAAAGAAACTTAGAGGAGTAATAACTTTTACAGTGAAAATTGAAAGCAGCATGGAATTCTCTCAAGGTGGATATGCTTGCAGCAGGAAGAGAAAAGTACGAGTCTCTGGCATCATCCTTCAAGGAGAACATAAACATTTTCATTAATACTTCCTTATGATGCAAGTTCAACTGCTCCATGCATTGATGAAAATTAATGAGATGCTGAGCAAGATCATCATCCTATTCTTATCTGATGACAGGCAGTAAATCTCCCCATTCTGATAGATGAGGCACTGGATTTGGAAAACTAGAGATGGATAAAACGTTTAGAGGAGAAAATATCCTTGCCAAGATAGCCTCCATAGCCTTTTACATATTGGTTCTTAATAGAGTGGAATCGCCAGGTGAAAGATGCAGTCTTTTTTGTCTCCAATTCTTGTTCACCATCAAGAAATGCCTATAATATGTGTTCTTCCTCCTAGGAAAAATATTCAACTCGTCCCCGGCAACGACACCAAAATGTTAACTCTCCAAGTGTCACCCCCAAACTGCAAATAGGAGTAATCTTGGTAACATACAACTTGATTTAACTTAGGTTTAAAATCATGGATCAACAAGACTTGAAAGAAGGGAAAAGACAACAGATTTCACTAGAGATCAGTGATAGACCATTGGGCAATGGAGTCATGAACATTCTGCTCATTGAAGGCATTTAAGCTTCCTATTAGACAAAGGATTTGTTTAATAATGAATATAAGAATAAAATAATTGACATAAATATGAACATTCGCTAAGAAAAGATCCTCTTTGCAAAGAGAATTTAGATGTGCTTGAATAGTAAGAAAGATAGATGGGCAAGTTTACAGTAGATCTTATGTTGCTTCAGGAATCCATAAATAAAAGATAATACGTACAAACAAGAAGAAGAATAGGATAGAAAAACATAATAACAAAATATGATAAAAAAACTCATATGAATCTTCAATAACATACTAGCTTACAACCACAGGCCCCTCCGGCTTACAAACTGATTTCCACAGTCATTCTGCTTCTAAAGCCCTCTCGGGTGTTTGAAAAACTAAACCTCCCCAATGATTTCCAATGTCTCTCTTATATCCTAGGATGTCAATGACAAATTTACAATTCGAATTCCCCCTCTTGCATAGGATCCTTAGCCTTGGATATAGGTGGCAACAGTCAAAGAGACAAGAATCCAACAAACTACTAATTTTTAGGAAGTTATTGGAAGTCATTAATAAATTGTTTCCAACTCACTGCATGAGGTATTTAATGGAGCTAAAAATTAGGTACATGTGTCCCTTAGCATCTAAATGATATCTCAGAAGTCGTTCACACCCTCCTTGACAGGTGGCAACATCCAAACAAGGATAATATCCAACAACTATGCAAAACAAAGAGTTTGCAGCGCACTGGTGTTTTAATTGTATCTCTCAAATTCCAAACTGGGTCAGGAGGAAATTTGTTCAAAAAGTCAACAAGGATATAATTTTCCTCCACAAAAAATTTAAAAAAACCCCACATCAACATTTTATATTTATGATCAAAACTTTAGAAGCAACTACTACAGGAAATGAGTTCGCAGTGCCCCTGTCTCAGTTCACAACGCCTGTGACAAAACATCAAAAACCCTTCTCTATGTCTTTAAAATAGTATGAAAAACCTCATGGAGTACTTAGTAACCCTAGGCCTGATGTTGATGTCTATGAATCTGAACAGATATGTTTGCAAGCTGACCAACCCCCAACGCTCCTCTTCAACCTGTTCGCAGCGCCAGTTTGCAGCGCCAAATTCAAAATCAATGGCGCACTTCAAGGAGACTATTGGACTAAAATTCTATGTGCTAACATATAAACATATTTTCCTTTGTTTCATCGACTTGCTTATCAATTTTTCCCTTGTTTGGAAGATGTCAACAGAGTCTCCAGTTTACTTAGGATTCGCGGACGGTGCCAGTCGTCATACGTGGAGCATGGCTTCCATCACTTGGGTCATTTACTCACCCGAGGGACCACTGGTGCCTTCAGGTGGCGTTCGTCTAGAGCCATAAACAAACAATGTGGTTGATTATAGCTTCATTATATATCTATTATGCGATGCCATTTCACATGGTGTTCGATCTTTAGAGGTTTGCTTGGACTCCCAGTTAGTCGTATGGCAGTTGAACGACAATTACCGTGTGCGAGATCCTACTCTACTCCGATGATTCCTATGGGTATGAATTTTGGAATGATAATTTGATTTTCTTACTTATAATCACATCCCTAGAAGTTCTAGTCATGTATCTGATGCATATGCTAATTATATTTTAGATTGGCCTTTGTCACATAACTAAGCAAAGAAAACACATTCCTACATTTACACATTATATGTTTTTTTTGGTCAACTTCAGACAACGAAACTCAGATTTCATTTAGAATACATATCAAGGTATCTATTCTACCAATTTCATCTTCTGGGTCATTATACATTCGGATTTACAACCTATGGAAGATAAGGTTTTTTACTCATCCTGAATTCATTTTTAAACGAGTTATCTTGGTATTTTTTCTATAAGGTTTTTTTGGGATGATTCAAATAGATAAACTTGGATGTTGTTTATAATACATATCAAGGTACTTGTTGTTGATTAAGGTTGGTTGTCATTGATGTCAACCCTTAAAGAAAGACCTGTAGCACAAAGGTTTGGGTAATGTACCCAATAGTGTTTGATGTAAATATGACTCATTATTGTTTTATCATGGTTGATAAGAAGTAAATATGGATGAACTCTAAAGTGGTCCCTTTATGATGAAAGCCCTCACGGGAAGACGCTTTGTGGAGTAAGAGAACCCATTTTTAATTGTGGAATAATGAGATGAAGGAAAGTGAATTTGTCAAGGAAAATATCCTAGATGGATAGTGCTTGTCATGTAATTTCTAGTGGTATGTGGAACGTCACATAATTCCTCACGGTTAGAGAGTTATGGCCATGAGAAGTTGGAGACCCCAGGTTTGGGTAATGGACCCAAGTTTGTTTGATGGGTAACGGTATGATTTATGATATATTTTCAGATAATACTAT
>ML782859.1:32385-64216 GCA_009831015.1 Picea engelmannii | reverse complement strand
AACATACACATCTAACAAGCACATTTAACAAACATATCTAACATGACCTAACAATATACACATCAACATCAACATATAAATTAAGTACATCAACATGAACAGAAAAAATGCACCATATATTTATCATGAACAAGTCAAATAACTGCTATAACATATCTGGTCTAGCCGATGTGATAATCATATCTACAACAATAGTGGAGGCCTAGTCTATAGTATAAGATGATGGATAGTCAGGAGGAAGTGGAAGATCACACGGTGGAGGAATAGGTGTTTCCTAATCATCTGGGTGAGGTGAAGGAGGAGGAGGAAGATGTGGAGAAGGATCACAACCACCCTCATCAGTCGATGGGGTAATAGATGAATGGGTATTGGAGGAAGATTGTGTATCATCGACAACCCTCCTCGTTGCTAGTAGCCTGGTAGCTCTGATGATATGATGCATAAGAGGCATTATATCATGCGTCATCTCCCTCCAAATCTCCAAGAGAATAGGATATTCCATGATTTCTTACATCATCACAGGGTGAACTCCCACCTCAACCAAAAGTGCACAGAGTCAATTGCTCAACTCCAACCTGAATCTAGTATCTGGCCTACAGTGCATGCCACTGAGTATGGGCACTAGAGGATCCTACTTTGACCCGTCGTGACCTCAGGCATCTCCTCATCTGCATCTGGTGGGGGAGGATGCACTTCCCCAATGAATGTGCCAATATATGAAAAATATATAGTACACAACAATAATTAGACATTTTCATTAAACAAATTAATAAAACAAGTTAAAGAACGTGTTAGAATTAATTATATTCTAATTAAGTAAGAAAATAAAATGAAACTAGATTAGTTTAAACAAAACACTAATATTACCTCTAGCATATGGTGTCTTATCCGGTGTGAAGAGGATGTTCAGACATCCTTGCAAATCCAACCCCGCGTAAGGACATGGCACCATCATGAACATGTGATCGACCTCACTGGCTAGTATCCCAAGTGCGTCAGTGGAAATCCTGGCCTGAAAATCTGGCTGGCCCCTCTTGGGTATCATCTCTCCCCACATGTGCACTTGCACTTGAGTCATCGGCTTAGAAGGATGACAGACAAAAGTAAGCCTTGTCTCCAGAAACCTATCAAAAAATAAACAAAACAACTCTAAATCAAAAGGGAAGTTCGCCCTCCCATGTATCATAGCACAACATCTATCTAGAGCTATACAAAACTTTCACAAAAGAACGGAAGACCATCTAATACATCGTGGCCTCTGTACCAAAGAATCAACATAATACAAAAGAGAGAAACTAATGTGTTTCCCATCATCGGTAAAGTGTGCAATGGTCGTCACTAATAGTGAGAGGCACATAACCTTCTATGCATTGAAATAAGTGATCCATAGTTGTCCACCAGACACCTGAAAATCAGTTGGCGAAATTAAATCAACCGTAATATATCTCTGATAGTACATGAGTTGACTCTCTGCTGCAACACTGACTGGGACATCATGGAACTAGGGAAAATCCTCCCCTCTCCTGGATAGCCTAGTGATAAATTATATATCCTCCTCAGTGGGTTGGTACCACTGATAAGGAATGACACAGAAATAATGTTGATGGACATCCCATATATGGATCAATTGCACCAAGAACCCAGAGTACCCCTTCAGGGATGTAGCCTCCTCATAGTACTTAAGGAGGCCTACATTCCTCAGGAGGATTTGGGTCGATGTAGTAATAGGGCAAGGGTGCAAATCCCTCTCCCTCTCCCTCACCTCCCAATCTCATACAACATTGTACAGGTCAACCCTATGCTCCTTCTCTTTCTCCTATTGTTTCTCTCTCCATTGACGTCTCTACATGATTAACATATAAAATACATCATCCTCATACATAAAACATAAAAAAAAAATTAGTAAATGAGAAATTTATTTATAAATACAGAAAAATAACTTTCGTCAAAAAATAAGTAAATTTCATTATCGGTGTGCCCAAAAAATAGTCAAGCACCACCCGTGGTGTGTATCTTAATTTTGAGCACCGTCTACGGTGTGCACATGTAACATAACACACCGTATAAAATTTGTTATATTATTTTATGTGGTGCGTTGTATAACTATATTGCACTGGTGCGTTAATGTCAATCGACGCACCACCTAAAATAATAAAAAATTAAAATCCTAAAGCACTGTAAAACCATTTTTAATTTTTTTTTATTGGAGTGCGCATCCTTTCCCGACATGCACTGGTGTGTTACAAGAAAGACGACACACCACACCAACAATATTTAAAAAATTGATAATTACGGTACTTTGGCATTTAGGATCTATTTTTTTACGGTGGTGAAATGGGTAATCCTTAATGCATCAATGCATATGTTTACCAACGCATGGGTGCATACATTTACCAATGTACCACATAAAATAATTTATCTGATTTATGCGATGCATCGTTTAACATAATGCCTTGGTGTGTTAACATTATTTTGATACTACAAAAAAAATCAACTATATTATTTTAGGCAGTGCATCAGTAAAATTACGCTCTGGTGCATTAATGATTACCCAACGCACTAGTGCGTAGAGTTTATAAATGCATTGTTGAAAAAAATAGGCATGGTGTTTCGGTGCACCCTGTAAATTTTCAAGGTGCACCGTCCACGATGCGAACCGAATGACTCGAACACACCGCACAATTTTTTATTTTTTTTAAACAGTGGAAATTTAAGTGAATTTTGAATTTTAATCCGCTAAAAGTTTAAGTTATAAAGACATAAAGACATTACCTGGACATTTCCTCATTGGGGAGGCATGGTTGCCACGTAGTCCAAAAAACCAAATTTTCCCACCGTTTGGAAAAATTTGAAAGCCACACACTGAGCAATGGATGGAAGGAAGGAAAGAAAGGGAAGCATCAATGACAGGGTGCTTCAGAGAGGCAAAAGTTGCATTGTTGCCTACAACACAAAAAAAAGTAAAAATGAATTTTACAGTCGGTAATTATTTTTTATTTAACCCTGTTATCGTGTGCTCGATTATTAAATGCATCGGTGTGTCAATATTTAAGTAGCGCACCAGAGTATATATATATTTTAAATAACCCTACCACGGTGCACTATTTTTTAGAGAAACGGTGTGCACCAGAGTTTTCTTTTTTTAAATAACCCTACCATGGTGTGCCATTTTTTAGAGCAACAGTGCACACCAGTGCGTCAATATTTATGTAGCGCACCAGAGTATTTTTTTTTTAATAACCCTACCATGGTGCATTATTTTTTAGAGCAACAATACACATCGGTGTGTCAGTATTTAAATATCACACTGAAGTATATTTGTTTTTAAATAACCCTACCATGGTGCACCATTTTTTAGAGAAATGGTGCACACTGGTGCGTCAATATTTAAGTAGTGCACTGGGGTATACATTTTTTTGAAATAACCCTACCATGGTGCGCCCTTTTTCAGAGCATTGGTGTGTTCATAGTAGAAAACACACTGATGTGTTATGTATTTATAAAAGCATCGTAAAAAAACATCCGCTAAAACCTTCGCCCACTCACCTCCGCTAGTGTCCTCCACTATAAACTGATTTTTGGGCTATTTCTATAGGGGCTTCCTCCAAAACCTTCGCTAGAGGGTCTTTTCATTGTAGTGTGATCAATAGAGGTTTTTGGGGAAAAAATCACTCTTGATATTTTAAAGGAAGAATATGTAGCTATCAAAGGAGGTTTGAAATTTACTTGAAATAGATAAGAGATTTGGGGTACCTCAAAAGAGTGGATGTATTAGGGGATTTATTCACATTCATATTGGAGCATGGAAGTTTTATAGATTTTGAGTCAATTAAATTTATTCCCACGTGGGGGAACAATATATTAGGGGTTGAAGGAGTTAATTCAAAGAATCTAGATTTTGTATGCATGAGCCCTTTATGGAGAAGGTGGATAGAATGAGATTTCAGGTTGGAAGTGGTTGAGGTTTAGACCAAAGTCTTGTTTTCCTGCAAATAGAGTTAAATGATGGAAATCCCTCTACTCCATTCAAATTTAATTCCATTTGGTTCAAGTAGGAGGAGTTTCAGAAGTTTATTAAAGATTAATGGAAACTTTATGATCAGATTTTGAAGACCCTAGTTTGTGTTCAATTTGTAGACAATATGAAAAACATTAAGTTCAAAATGATGAATTGGGCTATAGAAAGACACAAATATAGAGATAAGGTGTTAAAGGAGGTTGAGGAAGAGATAAATAATATCCATAGGAATAATGCAATGGGGGTATTTAATGGATAGGAAACAATGAAATTGAATGAGATAGAAAATAAGTTATGGGGGTATTTAATGGATAGGAAACAATGAAATTGAATGAGATAGAAAACAAGCTGAGGAGGATGTTGAAAATAAAATAATTTGAATAGAGATTGAAGAGTAGGGAAATCTGGTTAAAGCTTGTAGATGAGAATACAAAATTCTTCGATCATTTTGCAAACCATAGGAAAATAATAAACATGATCTGGAAGATAAAATATGAGGAGGGGTCTTGGGTAAGAATACACATGAATATAGTTGCTATATGGTTAGGCACTTTTAGAATATTTACAAGGACCCTGAGCAAGTAAACATTGCCAAAATTGTTAAAATAACATCATACTTTCCTAGATTTGTCGCAGAAGAGAAAAATATGAATCTTTTAGAGGAAGTCTCAAAGGAGGAGTTGAGTTTTGTGTTGTTTTATTTTAAGAAGGATAAGATTCTAGGCCCTAATAGGTGGACCATTGAATGTTTCCTTAGTTTCTATGAACTAGTTGAAGAGGATTTAATAAGGTTTATTGAAGAATTTAATTCCTCTAAAAGGATGCCTATGAGTTTCGATGCAACCTTTATTGCACTTATTATAAAGAAGGAAAAATATGACTCTTTTGATTATTTTAGGCTCATATCTCTCTGTAATTTTATTTACAAAATTATAGCAAGGGTACTTGCTATGAAGATTAAAGGTATTATATCTAGAGAAATTCACTAGAATAATTTGGTTTTCTGGAGGACATGAAAATATATGAGGCTATTGGTATTGCTCAAGAGGAGCTTCATTATATAAAGACTAAAAATAAGTTGGAAATGGTTATAAATTTGGATATGTCAAATATTTATGACATAAAAAATTGGTTATATTTAAGGTTAATATTGATTCATGCGGGGTTTGATCTTTATGTTGTTAACTAGATCATGGGATGTGTCAATTCAATTATTTTTTCTCTATTGGTTAATGGGGTATCAGATAATTTCTTTACGCCATCTAGAGGAATAAGACAAAATGTCCCTTTTCTTCTCTATCATTTATATTGGTAGATGAGGCTTTGAGTAGGGTTGTCATGGAAACAAAAAGAAGAAGCAATATCCATGGAATAAAGAGAGAATATGTGTTGTTGACTCATCTTTTATTTGTAGATGATATTTTGTTGTTCCTAAATGGATGTACAAGGAAAGACAAAAAGTTTTAGGAGATCCCACATACTTTCTCTATGGCTACCAGAATGAAGGTGAATGTGCATAAATATTCTCTCAGTTTCAATGAATTGAGAGAGAAAGTGGAACATAGGTTAGCTACTATTTTTCCTTGTAGATATTTTTATTTTTAGGTATATTTAGGTTTTATTCTTAAGTTTGATAGCTATGGAAAAAGAGAATGGGGATGGCTAATTGAGAGGATAGAGGGTAGAATTGTTCACTGGTGTAATATATGTCTCTCAAGGGGAGGCATGCTAACTATAACAAAGTCTATTTTGGAAGCCATATCCATTTATTGGTACTCACTTGATTTTATTCCAAAAGGAATGATAGAAAGTTTCAGGAAAATGTGTTTCAATTTTTTATGGAGAGGTAAAAATGATAGCCAAGGGATCCATCTCACTAAATGGTTAGATATATCCAAACCAAAAGATATGGGTGGTTGGGGTGTTGGATCATGTTGTTATTGATGTCAAAGGAACAATGTCTTGTCATAGTATATTGATGAAGTATGTATTGTCATTGTTTCCAATGGATTGATCAATGTGTTGTCATATGATGCATAGATGAAGATGGATCGATGTGTTGTCATTTATGGGTCGATAAATTCATGTATTGATCATTGGACCATGTGATCATGAATAGAATCAATGACAAAGGGACAATGTCATAGTGATGTATTGTCATGGGTTATTCCAGTTGGATTGATGTAAATATGACTCATTATTGTCTTGTCATGGTTGATAGGATGTACAAACGGATGAACTCCAAATTGTTCCCCTTATGGTGAAAGCCCTCATGGGAAGACGCTTTGTGGTTGAGTTATCCTAGAAGTATGGTTAGATAACCCATTATTAATTATGGAATAATGAGATGAAGATCAGTGAATTTTTCAGTGAAACTATCCTAGATGGATATTGCTTGTCATGCCATTTTTGTTGGTATGTGGAACGTCACATAACTCCTCACAGTTTGAGAGTTATGGACTTACGAAGTTGGAGGACCCTCATATGTTGGCTTGAAGCCCAAAAAGGTCAAAGAAGTCAAAGTTCTTACAAAGAAGAAATTATTTAAATAATAAAGTGAAGTGATAAATTCAAAGAATATTATTTAAATAATAAAGTAAATAGAGAACTTTCTAATTATGGAAAGTAGTTATAAGAGGGTTAACCCTAAAAAGAGGAAAGTGGGTTAAGTGGTCAAGTGGCTATTGGATATATGAACAAGTGGCCAATTGGACAAATTTGGACATAGGTGACTATGTGGACAAAGTGGCTACGTGGACAAAGTGGCCAAGAAGATGCTTCTAAGGAAGATACTTGGAAAGTATAAATAAGAGGCAAGGGGTCTCTTGTAAGAATATCTCTTGATCATATATTGAAGATATATTCTGAGAGAGAGATTGACTGGAGGATCTCATGGACGCATCAAAGTTTCTGTGAGTCTGAGATCTTGACGATGAAAGTTTTAAAAGTTCAGAAACCCTAGTTTCTGAAGGAGTATGTGAGCAACACTAGGTCAGAGAGTGTACATATGCAGGCTACAGTTAGGTAGGGTGCGTACACATGCGGGATGAAGGAGGTCAGAGCACGTACAATTGAGGAAGCCATGAAGACTTGAGTATGAGCTGGTGCCAAGTTCTTGAAGTCTGAAGCAAGTTCCAGATCTTCATTCTATGGGATCAGATCTGTCATAAGAGTTCTGGTATCGTTACATAGTTGTCTTGATGTATACTCTTGATTATTGTATGGTGAATGCTTAAGGAATTCTTGGTATGGTTGTTGTAATATGGTTTATGTTGGTTGATTGATAGAGTGAGCAACACTCTTATGTTTCAGTACTGATATGGTTTCCATAGTATACTGGTTGATTATACATGATTGAGTAACATTCATATTGTTGAGGACCATGAGTAAGTTTTTGGAGAGAATAGATGTGTTGTGATTGGTTATGGCATAGATTGGACAATGAAAGACGAAAGTAGATGTGAGTGAAGGTTGTAGAGGATCTAATTTTTTCAAGAAGAGAAAACCCTAGCTGATCAGAAGGCATATGCATGTTGCAGTACAAATTGGTCGCGTACATACACGAGCTGTACTACTGGTAGGATGTGTACATATGCATGATGCACTACTGATAGGTCTCATACCTGTTGACAGTTTGGTATTTGTTGAGGATTGAATCCTCTTCTCAGTTGGTGTTGAGTTGTGTAAGTTGAGTCTTGCATTGTAGAGTTGGTGCTCTTGTAGAGTTGTACTCTATTCAGTTTTTGTTGATAACCCAAGGATTGTAGTCCGTAATAAAAAGGAAATTGCACATACATCTTGTGTTCTTTTTGTTCCTTGTGGTTATGCCTTATTGATGATATATGTTGCTATTACATGTTGTTGATATATGTTCACATTTAACTGGTTACTAATGACAGTAATAAGTGATGAGTAAATGATTTATAACTAATGATTTTTGTGAAGAAGGGAAGTTCAAAAGAGCCCTACATTGATTCACCCCCCCCTCTTAGTGTGGTCGGTGTGTCCAACAATTGGTATCAGATCGGGCCTTCACTATAATCCTTAACAAGCTTGGAGGAGATCCATGGACACACAAATGGATGATGAAGTTCCAATTCTCGATAAGGAAAATTATTCAACATGGAGAATATAAATGAAAGTGCATTTGAAGGAAAAAGGAGCAGGTGTTTGGAACGCATCTGTTGGTGGATCAGTTCCTTTGAAGAACAGGTCAAAGTTTGCATCTCAAAGGGAAGAAAAGAAGAATGATGCATTGTCTCTCAAGATCATTCTCAATGGACTCTCAAGTTCCATCAAAGAGAGCATGGGACAATGCACTTCCGCCAAGGATCCATGGCTAAAGCTAGAGAGGACATACCAAAGAAATAAGGAAGACACTAAAGACAACTCCATCAAGAACAATGAAGGTAAAGAATCTCCAAAATCCTCTAATTGCAATGATTCTAAATGTGATGATGTTGAATGTTTCTCTACATTTGAAGAAGAAGATCTAGAAATAGTTTGTATAGAATCAAATCATAGTTATCCCATGGAAGAAGTAGAAGAAGAACTTTCAAAGCTTAAAAAGAAAGTTGATTGGGGTCTATATGAATACAAATATGACCATAGTTATATAGACTATAGATATCTTTTGGAGAGCACTAAAAGGTTTCTTGAAAATAATCAAAAGTATATCTTGCAACTAAAGGAAATGCTCAAATATAAAGAAGAAAGTAAAAGGACTAAATTAGAAGAAAAGGAATAAGAGATCAAAAGACTAAAAAATGAAATAGAAGAGAATAAGAAGGTAGATGATGAGATTAGCAAAATTCTTGAAGGTAATTTCCATCTCAAGACCCAAATTGAATAATCCAAAAGGGTAGAGGAACTACTAAAGAATCAAGTAAATGAGAAGGAAGAGTCATATCATAAGTTGGAAGTTGAAGTTGTTGATCTTAGAAAGAAAGTAAAAAAGTCAAACAAATTCTTTAATAGCTCAACAATCTTGAATGAGATATTGGATAGTCAAAGATCACCAAATGATAAATCAAGTCTTGGATACAACAAAGAATCTACACATGTTGAAGCAAGCACCTCAAAGAAGCATTAGGTAAGCCCCTCACTCTCAAAGGATGGAAATAATGTTGCAAGTCAACCATCTACACAAGGAAAGGAAATTTTCAAAAGAACAAAGCAAGGAATACATCAAGAAGCCATCTTTACACATCAAAGAAGAGAAACACCTTCAATATGGACACCAAAGAAAAGGTATGAAAATGTTTTTCATGGTCATTGTTACTCATGTAATGAATATGGTCACAAAGCTTTGGAATGCAGATATTATGCAAGGAGAGATAATAACACCCTAAGGTGTTGGAGATGTAATCAAGTAGGACACATTGTTGCTCATTGTCACACCATGAGATGCTACAGTTGTAGTGGATTTGGCCACAAATCCCAGGATTGTTGGAATACAATAAGACAATCCATGAGGAGTGCTTCATATAGCATGACTAGAAGAAAGCATGAAGTTAGGAAGGAAGACATTTTTGAAAAGGTGGAAGATTAGAGTTTAAGTTTTGAGAAGATGGGACACCTTCAGAAGTGGTCGAATAAGACTGAACAATCAGAACAGAATGGCAGCCTTAAGGGGAGCTCAAGTTTGGCATCTTCAGAAGAATATGCAGGTTGCATTGGTAATAGTCACGTACATATGCACGCTGACCTATAAATAGGTCATGTACATATGCGAGTTGTTTGTATAGCATGACGTGTATCTATGGTAAAAGCCTTGGGAAAAAGGCTATGCATATGAGTTGCAACATGATATGATGGTATAACTCTGTGTTGCAGGGTCTGACATGGTTTGTTGCAGGGTCTGACATTATTTGTTGCAAGTTTTCATGATAACATGTTGGCATACATAATTGATGTATGTATGGTGGTGACATATGGTTGAGTGTTGAAAGACTATCTTGGATTCATGGTACTAACCCTAGAGTGTGGATTGAGACATTTTTCTGTTGAGGAACAATGTTGGTTGTGACAAATAAGTTGTGGCACTTTGGTTATGAGATATATCATGATAATGCTAGCTAGAGATATCATTGATCTATTGAGGAACACTTCTAGTACATGTAGTTTTGGATGCTTAGTATTTGCTGAAGTGAATGGTGGTTGAAGAAGATTTGTTTTGATGCATGGCTGGTGCACATTTGAGTTTCATTGATATATCTTATGATGTATTATTGGAAGCATATTTGTTGGATATCTTGGTACATGCATTTGGCATATGGATGGGCTACATATTGGGACATATAGTTGATGAGTTGATGAGGTGGTCATGCTATACATCATTGATGATTCATAGCTTGATCTATAATTGATGCATGATTGGTACACTTTTGGTACATTGTTAGAGGCACCTACTAGCAGTATGATTGGCACATGTTTTATGGTGGATATGGCATACATGTATGAGGGCACATCTTGATTGTAGTTCATCTTGTTGTGGTATTGGTGCATGGTTGATGCACTTTCTTGGTACATGTGGTGATACATGCTTAGTGCAATGATGCACTCATAGATGGTATATGTTTGTGGATGATAGTACTTGGCTAAAGTACACCATTGGTATTACTTGTTTAGCATATACTTTGGTACATGATGTATGGGATGATGTAGTTGAGACAATTGATTGATTGAGATACATGGTTGTGGCATTTGGTTCATGGTGGAAGCATATCATGAGTGATATATGACACTTGTTTGAGGCACATGGTTGGCATGTTGGTAGAGGCATATGGTTAATACACTCTATTGATGATATCTTATGGCATATTGTATGGTATTGATGTACATGGTTGATTTACATGGGTGTTGTGTATGGTTGGCACACAATATGACACATGATTTACTTGGTTTATGTCTTTTTCATGATTATCTATTTCATTGTTGACATATATTTTGCTTCATGATGTATGATATGGCACAAGTTTGATGCATGGACAGGTCCAAGGATCATCATAAAAAGAGCGGTCGATCTATGTTCCGGTTGAGCAGTACCATTTGTAGCAGCATCATATTGCATTGGTAGAATATTGTTCATATTGCAGAGAAGATAGGGGGAGACATGCCCATAAGGGGGGTCATTATTCTTCCTATGATTCCAGGAGGAGAGATTTATCAGATGCAAAGGTAAATACTTGAAAAATAGCCCTATACTTGGAGAAAGAGCATAGAGGCATAGTTCCAGGGGGAGTGATGGTCACAGGGGGAGCATGAGCGATATGAATTCAGCATTAAATCAGAGTGATATCCCTTGTTCAAAAGGGGAGAGATTATTCATAGGAAGATCAAGGCATCCAGGCAGGGGGAGTGGCCCCAAGGAGAGTTCAGGAAGGGGGAGCAGCCCCAAGGAGAGAACTAGCCTTTGCCATTGATGTCAAAGGGGGAGAGATAGACACATTGATGTGATTAATATTACTATTGATGTAGAGAAATGCATTGTCTATATGTTTCCATCAATGATTGGTGTTGACATCAATGTTGGTATTTCCATCAATGCCAAAGGGGGAGATTGTTGGATCATGTTGTCATTGATGTCAAAGGAACAATGTCTTGTCATAGTATATTGATGAAGTATGTATTGTCATTGTTTCCAATTGATTGATGAATGTTGTCATATGATGCATAGATGAATATGGATCGATGGGTTGTCATTGATGGGTTGATGCATTCATGTATTGATCGTTGGATCATGTGATCATGCATAGAATCAATGAGAAAGGGAAAATGCCATAGTGATGTATTGTCATGGGTTATTCCAGTTTGATTTATGTAAATATGACTCATTATTGTATTGTCACGGTTGATAGGAAGTACAAATGGATGAACTCCAAAGTGGTCCCCTTATGGAGAAAGCCCTCATGGGAAGACGCTTTTTGGTTGAGTTATCCTATAAGTATGGTTAGAGAACCCATGCTTAATTTTGGAATAATGAGATGAAGATCAGTGAATTTGCTAGTGAAACTATCCTAGACGGATAGTTCTTGTCATTCCATTTCCGGTGGTATGTGGAACGTCACATAACTCCTCACGATTTGAGAGTTATGGCCTTACAAAGTTGGAGGACCCTCGTATGTTGGCTTGACGCCCCAAAAGGTCAAAGAAGTTAAAGATCTTACAAAGAAGAAATCATTTAAATAATAAAGTGAAGTGATAAAGTCAAAGAATATTATTTAAATAATAAAGTAAATAGAGAGCTTTTTAATTATGGAAAGTAGTTATAAGAGGGTTAACCCTAAAAAGAGGAAAGTGGGTTAAGTGGTCAAGTGGCTATTGGATATATGTATAAGTGGCCAATTGGAAAAAGTTGGACATAGGTGACTATGTGGACAATGTGGCCAAGAAGGTGCTTCTAAGGAAGCTACTTGGAAAGTATAAATAAGAGGCAAGTGGTCTCTTGTAAGAATATCTCTTGAGCATATATTGAAGATCTATTCTGAGAGAGATATTGACTGGAGGATCTCATGGATGCATCAAAGTTTCCATAAGTCTGAGATCTTGACGGTGAAAGTTTCAAAAGTTCAGAAACCCTAATTTCTAAAGTAGTACACGAGCAGCAGTGGACCAAAGAGCATGCATACGCAGGCTGCAGTCAAATAGGGTGCGTACACACGTGGGTTGAAGGAGGTTAGAGAACGTACAGTTGAGGGAGTCATGAAGACTTGAGTATGATCTGGTGCCAGGTTATTGAAGTCTAAAGCAAGTTCTAGATCTGCATTCTATGGGCTCAGATCTTCAATAAAAAATTTGGTATGGTTACATAGTTGTCTTGATGGATACTCTTGCTTATTGTATGGTGAATGCTTAATGCATTCTTGGTATGGTTGTTGTGATATGGTTTATGTTGGTTGATTGATAGAGTGAGAAACACTCTTATGTTTCAGTACTGATATGGTTTCCATAGTATACTATTTGTTTATACATGATTGAGTAACATTCATATTGTTGAGGAGCATTAGCAAGTTGTTGGAGAGCATAGATGTGTTGTGATTAGTTATGGCACAGATTGGACAGTGAAAGGAAGACGTAGATGTGACTGAAGGCTGCAGAGGATCTGAGTTTTTCAAGAAGAGAAAACCCTAGATGATCAGAAGGCATATGCATGTTGCAGTACAGATTGGCCACGTACATACACGATCTATACTACTGGTAGTACACATACATACTGATGCAGGAGCATTGTCAGCAGTCAAGCGAGCATGAAGGCGGAAGCCAGTTGGGACAAGCCCCATCACATTTTTTGCTTTTTTAAATGTTTTGAAAGATTAGGAAGAGAATATAAATGTGATAGTTGGGGAAGTGTACTTACATTTATGTCAAGATATTGTAAACAGATCTTGAGCAATTCGCTCTCATCTGTAGAATGTAGAGGCATTTATGTGTAGTTAATAAAGGTAGGTAGGTTTGAATGAAGATTAGACAGTTTTAGGAGTGTAGGAGGGAAAACGACTATAGACACCCTCATCTTTGTATCATTGTAACATGATTCTCTTTAGCATAGAGGAGAAGAAGAGAGAGTTGTAGCAGAGAGTTGTAGAGAAGACCCCATGTATAGAAGCTTTGAATTAATATATGGAGCTTTGAATCAGACTCATGGTGTTAATATGTTTTATGTTTATACATGGTGAATGGTATGTTTACAATGGTTTTATTCTCTCTGTTATGCATTTGCTTTAATACCGTGTGTATGTAGGAATTCATGTTCAATGTTTGAAGTCTGGGAGAACAAAGAGAATGAGTTTCAATTGTTTCTCTTCCTGAGAGAGAGAGTTCCTGCAAGGAGTGCAGTGAAACGTTCGCAGGGTGTGCGTTGACAAGGGTTCAGAGTTTATCTCTGAAAGATTAGGAGGGATACTGTTGTTCTCATTCCAACAGAAGTGCAAGTGAAGAACAGAAGCCATGCAAGGTATGCGCAGGCTGGTTGAAAGCTTAGAACTTATCAACCAAAAAAGGGGAGAATTGAAGGATTGTTGTTGCAGGGAGTGCATAGAGTCAAAAGATCAAATAGCCAGGAGTATTTGAAAGATTGTCACAAGGAGTGCGATCAGGAATCCTTTTAGAGGTTTGAGTTGCAAGAGAAAGCTCAGGAGGGGTAACACCTTTGAACACTTCAAAGGAGGACGGAGGTCGAACTACTTCAAAGGGAGACGAGGGTGGAAGTCATCCAACAAAAGTAAAGTTCAGAGGGAAGAACGTTGGTTTATTTCCCATAAGTTGCACAGGAGTAACGAGCGGTCGAAATTCTCTGTGGAGAATTCACGAAACCACGAGGACCGTAGGATCCAGAGAATTTGCAGGGTGATTAGAGGCAGGCAAACTCATCACTCTAGGATCCATATTCAATGGGGATCGTTGATCGTGATTTTCAATAGCCGTCAGATCATTTCGGCATTTCGGGGATCTTGATGACAAGGAGTTGAGCACCGTGGAATGAAATTCCTGAAGTTGCGAGTTGCGACAAGAATTGGCGTGGAGTTTCAGGGTTTCAAAGCTTTGGGTGTCGGGAAACGGAGGAGGCAGCACTTTGGGATCGAGAGTCCCGAAATCCAGGAAGAGTGACAGGTGGCAGGAGTCTGTGTCAGAGGTAGAAGGCATCAGAGAAGATAGGTGGCATACTTTTCTCCAGGCGGAGTCAAGACTCCGTTGACGGTTTCGAGGTTTCGTAGGTTGGAGAGTCGGAAGTCTTGCATCAGGATTCGCAAAGACACGAAGTTTGAAACTCTGAATTGGCGAAAAGTCCCATAGGGAAGCCAGCCTTTGCTGAACGCATCGGGGTTCGGAATTTCGGCATTTTCGAAGACGAGAGACTCGACAACAGGGATCATGAAATTGCGAGACCCGAAGTCTCGAATCAGTGAAGGGTACGACGCTATTGAATTCAAGGAGATTTGGGTTGGCACCTGGTGTTTGTTCACGCAAGCTCAAATCATAAGGACCTGTGGATACACCATGAGTGTATGAGATATTCCCCAAGTGGAAATCAAAGAGTCAATCTGACTCAAGGTCAAATTTAGATCAATCCTACGCGGACCTCGACCTGAGGGTTTGGGGGTCTGCACCAAGTGGTATCATAGAAAATAAAGAGTTCTTTTCTTTCTGTAGTAGAGAAAAGAGAAATTTTCATCCATGCCACCGAGAAGAAGAGATAGGCCAATGCCTGATCCAACAGTGGAAAGGGAAATGCGTGAACCACGTGCTAGGCTTGATGCCATGGAGACAGCACAGAGGCGCACAGTCGACGTTGGGGATATCAGTGAGGCTGATAGTGAAAATGAAGCTAGACATGAAGGAGAAGAAGTTGCAATTGAATATGTTGCATATGAATGCCTATTCAAGGTTGTTGCTAGGATAGGTGCCAGGGAAAAAATGGAGATTCCCATGTATGAGGGAAACCTGGATGTTGAAGAGATTCTAGACTGGATTAGAACTCTAGATAAATATTTTGACTATGAGGATGTCGAGGAAGACAAAAAGGTCAAACATGTTGTCACAAGACTTAAACGACATGCAACATTGTGGTGGGATGAACTGCAGACTGACAGACGCTGCAAAGGCAAGCAGAAAATCAAGAGTTGGGATAGAATGGTTGCGAAGATGAAATCCAAATTCATACCCAAGGATTATCAAATCATTATGTTTCAGAGGATGAAGAATTTGAGACATAAGCTAATGTCAGTGAAGGAATACACTGAAGAGTTCTACAAGATAAACATCAGAGTAGCTCATCGGGAGAGCGATGATGAAAAAGTTTCCAGGTACATGAATGGTCTGAGATATGACATCCAAGATGAGATGAGCATGATGATCATTCGAAATGTGGAGGATGCTTATCAGATGGCTCTGAAATCTTAAGAGAAGCTGAGTCGAAAGCAAGGTCAAAGAGGTTGAGGTAGAAGTCAAGCCAGAGGAAAAATAATTTCCCAAGATAGGAATCAGAAGCCTAAAGAAGAGGGGAAGAAACCTCAAACTCAGCATGAGAGAGGAGGAAGCTCACAGAGAGGGAAGTATGCTGATGGAAATACTTTCCCTCAATTTAGAGGAAGAGGAAGAGGCAGAGGTGGTGAAGTGAAATGTTTTTTCTATGGACAGAATGGACATAAATCTTATGAGTGTCCAGATAGGAAGAAAGAAGGTGGTGAAACTCACATTGCCGAAGCACAAAGACGGAATGTTGAGGTAGAATATGTTGAGGGCGGAAGATCCTTGATGATGAGGAAAGTTCTCTTAATGCCAGAGAAAGAGGCAGAGAATCCAACCCAAAGAAACAGACTATTTCGGACTGCTTGCAAGACAAAAGACAGAGTATGTAAAGTCATCATGGACAGTGGTAGCATAGACAATCTCGTTTCTACAGAGATGGTAGAAAAGCTGGAGTTGGAGACTGTTGTACATCCAAGCCCATACAGAGTTTCGTGGCTACAAAAAGGACATAAGGTAAATGTCACTAAACAATGTTTAGTCGAATTTAAAATAAGGGGTTATAAGGATGAAATACTATGTGATGTCATTCTCATGGATGTTTGTCATCTATTGTTGGGTAGACCATGGAAATATGACAGAAATGTGATTCATGATGGGAGAAAGAACACATACACCCTGGAGAAGAATGGGAGAACTCACATGTTGTTGCTAATTAAGGATAAAGAAGTGAAACTAGAAATGAGCAACATTGTACTTCTCATGAGTGGGAAGGAACTTCTTAAGGAGGTTAAGAAGAAGGAAGACACACAATTTATTGTGGTCAAGAAGCCTAGAATCGTTTTGACCAGTACAAGAGTGGATGATTTACCAAAAGAAATCCAGAAGTTGTTGGAAGAGTTCGTTGATATAGTAGTGGATGAACTACCTTGTTCATTGCCACCAGTCATGAGTATAAGCCATCATATTGATCTTATACCTGGAGCCAGTTTACCAAACAAAGCCACATATAAGTTGACACCGCAGGAGAATGAAGAAGTCAAGAGACAGGTCCAAGATTTAATGGACAAAGGATTGGTTAGAGAGAGCTTGAGTCCATGTGTTGTTCCAACAGTGCTTAGCCTGAAGAAAGGTGGAGGCTGGAGGATGTGTACCGAATCGAGGGTGATCAATAAGATTACCATCAGATATAGATTTCCATTACCAAGGATGGATGACTTGATGGATTTCTTGAGTGGAGCAAGATTCTTTTCAAAGATTAATTTGAAAAGCAGATATCATCAGATTTGTATGAGAGAAGGTAATGAATGGAAGACAGCATTCAAGATGAATGAAGGGATGTATGAATGGCTTGTTATGCCATTTGGCTTAACAAATGCGCCTAGTACTTTCATGATATTGATGAATGAAGTCCTGAAGGATTTTATTGGGAAATTTGTCATCGTATATCTTGACGATATATTAATTTTCAGCAAGAATGAAGCAGAACACTTGAATCATTTAGCTACAGTGATGAGGAGATTACAGCAAGAGAAGTTGATGATAAATATGAAGAAATCATCATTTATGAGGACAGAACTCATTTACTTGGGTTTTGTTATCTCTACAAATGAGCTGAAAATGGATCCCGAAAAGGTAGAAGCGATTAAGAATTGGCCATCACCGAAAGGTGTGTTTGAAGTTCGAAGCTTCCATGGTTTAGCTAGTTTCTACAGGAAATTCATCCAAAATTTTAGTGGAATTAGTGCACCAATGATGGATACGGTGAAGAAAAGACACAAATATTTTCATTGGACAGAGGAAGCAGAGAAGAGTTTCAACCTACTGAAGAAGAAGATCACAGAGCAACCAATTTTGGTTTTTCCAGATTTCAGCAAGACCTTCCAGGTCAAGTGTGATGCTAGTGGATTTGCAATTGGAGCGGTCTTGAGCCAAGATGATAGGTCGGTCGCATACTTCAGTGAGAAGTTGAATGAAGAGAAGGTTAAATACTCAACACATGACAAAGAATTTTATGTTGTCATACAAGCGCTGAAGAAATGGAGACATTATTTGGTCCCTAAAGAGTTTGTTTTGTACAATGACAATCATGCTTTACAATTTGTGACTCAACAGGAAAAGTTGAACCAGAAGCATGCAAAATGGGTTGAATACATGTAGAATTTTACTTTTGTAACTAAGCATATTTCTGGAACTGCTAACAAAGTTGTTGATGCTTTGAGCAGGAAATGTTTGCTTATGCAGGAATTTAGAGTCAAAACTTTGGGTTTTGATAACCTCAAAGAAATGTACAAGGATGACCCAGATTTTAAGGAAGCGTATGAGGTGTCTGAGAATCAAATTCTCAGGGACAGAAGCTAGTGGGCCGAATATATGATCCAGGATGGATTATTATTCAGGGGCAATCAGTTATGTATTCCAAAATGCTCCATGAGGGAGAATCTCTTGAAGGAAAAACACAGTGGAGGGTTGGTCGGACATTTCGGTCATGACAAAATGTTCTCAAAGTTGAATGGCGCATATTTTTGGCCAGGGATGAGGACAGATGTAGGATTTGTCAGCACAAAAAGGGGAAAAGACAGAACACAGGGTTATACCAGCCATTACCCATACCTGAGAGGCCATGGGATGTCGTGAGCATGGATTTTATATTGGGACTGTCAAGGACACAAAGAGGATTTGATTCAATATTTGTGGTGATTGACAGATTTCCAAGGATGGCACATTTCATACCATGCTAGAAAACTAGCAACGCAACTCATATTTCGAACCTGTTTTTCAAAGAAGTCGTCAGACTTCACGGCTTGCCAAGGAGTATAGTTTCAGATCGGGATACCAAGTTTGTTGGACATTTCTAGAGGACTTTATGGAAGAATCTAGGGACAAGTTTGTCTTTTAGATCATCTTATCATCCTCAGACGGATGGGCAAACAGAAGTTGTGAACAGGAGCTTGGGAGATTTGTTGAGGAGCCTAGTGACTGAACACCACAATCAGTGAGATCACATTCTGGCACAAGTGGAATTTGCTTACAATGATTCACTCAACAGAAGCACAGGGCAGAGTCCATTCCAAATTGTATATGGAATGCAACCTAGGGGATTTTTTGAATTGAAATATTCGTAACAAAATGAATTTAGAAGTGCTAGTGCAGAGGACTTTGCAGAAGCAATTAAGGAGCTTCACAGCCAAGTCAAGGAGCTATTGCAAAGTTCAAGCCAGGAGTATAAATGTAGATTAGATCAACATAGGCGAGAACTTCAATTTGAAGTTGGTGATCTGGTTCTTGCACATCTAAGGAAGGAAAGGTTCCCAAGGGGAACATATAACAAACTGAAAATGAAAAAGATTGGACCATGCAAGGTCATAAGAAAAATTGGGGCAAACGCATATGAGATTGAATTACCCGATGGGATTGGAATTTCACCGATATTCAATGTTGCAGATTTGTACCCTTATAAATAGGAGCAGAGGATGAATAGACAGAGGTTCAGTGGACCAAACAAATTCCTGTAGCTGAAAAGCCATAGATGGAAGGAATAATTGACAAGAGAGTCAGCAAGAAGACCAGGAGAAAAGAGTATTTTGAATACTTGGTCAATTGGAGAGGACATCCAGTTCAAGATGTCAGTTGGGAAGATGAAGAAGAAATTCAGAAGCATGGACAGACCGTGCAAGATCTCATGAACAGGAGTTCATGAAAATTTTCAAGCGAGGGAGTATGATGTAGGAGCATCGTCAGCAGCCAAGCAAGCATGAAGGGGGAAGCCAGCTGGGACAAGCGCCAGCACATTTTTCACGTTTTGAAATGTTTTGAAAGATTAGGAAGAAAATATAAATGTGATAGTTGGGGAAGTGTACTTACATTTATGTCAAGATATTGTAAACAGATCTTGAGCGATTCACTCTCATATGTAGAATGTAGAGGCATTTATGCGTAGTTAATAAAGGTAGGTAGGTTTGAATGAAGATTAGACAGTTTTAGGAACGTAGGAGGGAAAACAACTATAGACACCCTCATCTTTGTATCATTGTAACATGATTCTCTTTAGCATAGAGGAGAAGAAGAGAGAGTTGTAGCAGAGAGCTGTAGAGAAGACCCCATGTATAGAAGCTTTGAATTAATATATGGAGCTTTGAATTAGACTCATGGTGTTATGATGTTTTATGTTTATACATGGTGAATGGTATGTTTACAGTGGTTTTATTCTCTCTGTTATGCATTTGCTTTAATACTGTGTGTATGTAGGACTTCATGTTGAATGTTTGAAGTCTGAGAGAACAAAGAGAATGAGTTTCAATTGTTTCTCTTCCTGAGAGAGAGAGTTCCTGCAAGGAGTGCAGTGAAATGTCTGCAAGGTGTGCGTTGACAAGGGTTCAGAGTTTATCTCTGAAAGCTCAGGAGGGATACCATTGTTCTCATTCCAACAGAAGTGTAAGTGAAGCATAGAAGTTGTGCAAGGTGTGTGCAGTCTGGTTGAAAGCTTAGAACTTGTCAACCAAAAAAGGGGAGAATTGAAGGAATGTTGTTGCAGGGAGTGAACAGAGTCGAAAGATCAAATACCCAGGAGTATTTGAAAGACTCCCGCAAGGAGTGCAAGCAGGAACCTTTTTAGAGGTTTGGGTTGCAAGAGAAATCTCAGGAGGGGTAACACCTTTGAACACTTCAAAGGAGGACGAAGGTCGAACTACTTCAAAGGGAGATGAGGGTCGAAGTCATCCAGCAAAAGTAAAGTTCAGAGGGAAGAAAGTTTGTTTATTTCCCAGAAGTTGCACAGTAGTAACGAGCGGGTGAAATTCTCTGTGGAGAATTCACGAAACCACGAGGACTATAGGATCTGGAGAAGTTGCAGGGTGATTAGAGGTAGGCGAACTCATCACTCTAGGATCCAGAATCAATGGGGACCGTTGATCGTGCTTTGCACAAACCGTCAGATCATTTCGACATTTCATGGATCCTAACGACAAGGAGTTGAGCGTCGTGGAACGAAAGTCTCGAAGTCGCGAGTTGTGACAGGAATTGGTGTGGAGTTTCAGGGTTTTGAAACTTTAGGTGTCGGGAAAAGAAGGAGGAATCACTTTGGGATCAAGAGTCCTGAAAGCCGGGAAGAGTGACAGGTGGCAGGAGTCTGTGTCATAGGTAGAAGATAGCAGAGAAGACAGGTGGCATACTTGTCACCAGGCGGAGTCAAGACTCCGTTGACGGTTTCGGGGTTTCGTAGGTTGGAGAGTCGGAAGCCTTGCATCAGGATTCGCGAAGATGCGAAGTTCAAAACTCCGAATTGGAGAAAAGTCCCATAGGGAAGCCATCCTTTGCTGAATGCACCAGGGTTCGACATTTTGGCATTTTCGAAGACAAGAGACTCGACAACAAGGATCGCGAAATTGCAAGACCTGAAGTCTCGAATCAGCGAAGGGTACGTGTTATAAACCTAAATTGCACCACACATGCTTACCTAGAATCAGGCCAACTCATATCCCTTCTTTGCCAAAACTCTGCTGAACAACTCTTTGAAAATCCTCTTGTGTCAAGGCCCACGCACCCTAACCCATTACTGCACACGTGTGCACGCTGGATGAATCACAACAGCCTGCGTGTACCTAACAAAGCATGAAAAAGGAAAGTTGTCGATGAAACAAAAAGCTATGGGTCAGTTAACTGAAACTCCCGGCCATGCATGGCCAAGGGTTCATCCAAAACCCTAGCCCCTTCTAGCCTATAAAAGAAGGGGTAGGGGTACCATTTGGAGGAGGAAAAAATATAGCGAAGAAACTCTGCCCACTTACGTAATCCATTTTCCCAACCCTTTAGCCTTTCCTCATGCCAAAGGAGATTTAACGCAAAGAAGTTGAAGGACAGAAGAAGAGGAGCCCAGGATCAGGTTCAAGGAGTGGTGGCCAGTCTCATCTTTGTTGTAAGTTGATTCACTTTCAGTAATAAAAAGAATACTTTTCCCGTCCCAATGCATGAATTGTCTATGGTTGGATTAATTTATGCTTGATTTCTAACCCTTGAGTATAGAAGTAGCATGCATTCATAGTTGTTGTTTGTCTTGAGTGCAGGTTATCTGTGGGAGGAGCAACGCAAGAAAGTAATCGAAGAGCAACTGAGGATCTACATCGAACGTCGAAAATAAGGTTAGTGGTCCTTTTCCATGCATTTACTGTGAAAGAGGGGTTTAAATCTTGGGTTGTAGGTAAAAAAGTAGTTTCTTTTTGGTCAAAATCTGCATGCAAGTCTTACCCTATTTTGCTAGTTCGTAGGGTGTTTTCCCAACAATAGATTTGGCGACCGTACTGGGTATAATACTCTTTAGGGTTTCTGGATTTATTTGAGTTTTTTGG
The DNA here is from genome assembly GCA_009831015.1 of Picea engelmannii. Classification (NCBI taxonomy): domain Eukaryota; kingdom Viridiplantae; phylum Streptophyta; class Pinopsida; order Pinales; family Pinaceae; genus Picea; species Picea engelmannii. The sequence continues at coordinate 41,887 of ML782859.1, read as the reverse complement.
GTAGTTTAAAGATTAGGTTTTCTATTTTTTCTTTGCCTGTCTTTTTCTGTAAGGTCTGAGCTAGCAGGGAATCTGGTTTTCCATACTAGCTTTCCCTGACTTTTGCTTGACTGTAGTCTTCGGGACACACAGAGGTACACGCGGCCTGCAGAAGGCCTGCACGCGTGTACCCACACCCTATCTTCTTTTAGCCCGCGTGTGAACACTAGCTGTAGAGATAAAAGTAGCGTGTAGGAATTCAGAGAACCTTAGAGGCAGTCCTCCTCTTCCCTGTCATAATTTCACATTCTCAGGGGGTTTTCTGGAATCCTGTCTGAGTCTTGCTGGTTCAAAGTCCTATCTCAGATTGCCTTTTTTTCGCCTTATTATTCCTTACGTTATTTGTCTTTTCTGTTAGAAAGAGCATCCAAGACTTCAAGGGACCCTGGTTATCAATACCAGAGGCCTCTTCCTGGTCTGGACTGCCTGTCTTCATTTTTTTTCTTAGAATTTAGATATACATGTGGCCTGTACAAGGTCAGCCCGCGTGTACACGCTTTCTGTCTCTGTCCAGCACGTGTTTGCACGCATGTTGTTTTAGTGACAGTCACGCGCTTGACAGACTACTTTTTGTTCAGGGTGGGGCAGTCATTGCCTCCTTTGATGAGAAGTATTCCTCTCAGGTGTTTGAGTCTAGGTTTGAACAGTCAGTAAATTAGGTCATCTTACCCTTAGCCTTCTTTTTTTCAGTTAATAGTTGACAGAAAATATATAAAAAAAAAAAATTATGGTTTTTAGACAAGCGTGAGAGTCTTTGTTTTTTGTTTTTTATTGCCATTGTGTGATTCTTTACTCTAATTCTTTGCGATCTGCGCTTTAATCCATAATTTTTCTTTCTTGGTTTTGTGCTTGTCGGTATTTTCCATTTGTTGCTTTACTAGCACTTAAATAAATAAAAAATCTCTTTTCATTTTCTTCTTTGGTTGAAAGGTATGTTTATGCATCATTAGCTAGGGAAAAGTATTTTGTTTCGTAAGTTTTTGCAGTCCACTTAGATCATAAGTAGCTCGTAGTCGAGCGAAATTCCTTTAAGTTTGCTGTATAAAATCTTAGAAAAAATAAAAATAAAAAGAAATATTTCTTTGTGAAAAGTTGTTGAAATTTTGCATTTAGTAAAAGTCTTTTGTTTCCAGCTTTTTTCATTCGTCTTTGCTTTCACCTTTACACATCATCAGTTTCACCCTCATACCCCTTGACGTAAGAAAAATCCATAAAAGCAACGCTAATTTAAAATCTACTAGACTTTTTGTTTGTAGGGTTCACAAACTATATCAGGACTAGGGCCTTGGATTGGGTTGGAGAGGAAACTCTCCAAGGCCATTCAAAACCAAACATTAGAGTCTGCGATAGGGAGTGTCTAAGTCCAGTTTCGTGGAAGTTATCTAGGACCCCCCTCTAACACAGGGGATAAAAACGAGGTCGCGTGTGGAAAGGTAGCGGAGATAACCCCTCCAAAGCCGGACCAATCGTAGTGGAGAACACATATCGAGGGCTTGTTTTTGGATTCCGTCATTTGCATTTGCCACGGGGCTTCGTGGGTCTCAAATCCATTCAAGGTCCTCAGTTGTCTTCCAGACCATTTTCTCTCGATACCCTTGACAGGTTTCGGGCTTGATACCCTGCTCATTGTGGTCTACCCAACTTTCGACTGTACTTGCCTGGTGACTGTTCGCGTGTTGGCAACCTAGTTGCCAATCTTTTTAGGGACATACACGGGTGACTGCGGGGGTATACTGCGGTACCTAGGACAGACATCGGGCCACGCTTTACAGAGTATACCCGGAGGGTGCTTTCGTTTTCGAGTTGCACTTGCACCGGTAAGTTTCTCTAGTGTTGGTTGTTGTAACTGTTCTTCCAAATAGTTTAGTGATTGCTTGTCTTATCTCTTAGGGGCTTCTTTTTAGTGTGTGTTACTTTTGAACGTGTAGAATACCTTAGCGTGTCTTGGATCTTCTCACACAGTGGAGGATCTCGAGCTCCGCCGGTCACGAAGGCTTCTTGGCCTGCCGCTGGTTACACTAGAGCCACCCCTGCCACCATTAAGGCGGAAGCTATACCAACAAGGGTCTTTTGAAGCGACCGGGTTACAAACCTTTATGCCCGAACAACTCCTGGAGGAATCAACCGCCAATATTGGCTCAGTTGAAACCCCAACCATTGATTTCTTGGCACCGTTTATTGTACCGATCCAATTTCACGAATGCCAGACAGTGCCTCACACAGCTATGGAAACAAACGTTGTTACTTCTTCTGGGAATTCTTCAATTCCCACCACAGTTGCTACCATGGGAGATTCATCTCCTGACTTACGTCATCGGTCTGAGACACCATGGTCTCGGCCACAACTACGTCACACAGTGGACCGAACCCGTCTATGGCGGTGACCATAAACCCCTTCACACCTAGTGTGACAGGCCCTCCGTTCTCATACGGTATGCCTAGTTCGGGTACAAGTCCTGCACTAACCTACTCCACTTTACATACTTTGGATCTGGGGGCAGGGAGCTCTAACGCTCCTCTGTAAGGTCAACTTGAGGGCACTCCTATCCCTTTTAACGCTTTTCCTTACACCGGAGGTCATATTCCTCCTTCGTCCCCTTTGCTTGGTGGTCTGCATCAGCAGTCCACCGGGCAGCCTACACACACTAGTTTATTTGGAGCAGGGAGTCAAGGAACACCTGCGCACAGTATGTCGGTAGGTTCGCCACCGTTTTCTTGGAACGGGACGTTTGGTAACAACACTTTCTCATCAACCGCTTTCCCGGATGGGGGCAATCCCATTTTTGGACAATCTACTCCTGCGTAGGGTACTATTCCTATGCAGGGGGCACATATAGCAGGACCTTGGAACTCAAGACAAGGATCCGTTCCCTCCTCTGGAATGTCGTTCTGGGGTAATTCTTTCCATAGTCGATTGATCCGAAATCGGATCCAGAAGCCTGACAAGGCTTGAAAAATGTGCAAAAATGAAAGTGCTCAGAATCCGACGAAACCAATGCCATTGCGTCCATCTTGTCTTCCTGATTATGGTGGTATATTTACTTTGTCAAACGGGCTCCGTATGCGAAAGTTATCACGTTCTGATGTCAGCATGCTGACTGTACAGGAGATGACGTGGCACTCTCTAGCTGATGGTGATTGGGCAGGTTTGTTGACAAGGCAGACATGTGGCAGGAAACTGGACCAGTCAATAGCTGACAAGTGGCATTAATACGTCAAATGGGGAGATGCCACGTGGCCCAGTCATGGGCAGCCACGTGGCACCCAGTCATCAGTTGAAGTGGCATGTTTCAAAAAAATTGTTTTTGGGGTCCATGGGATTTGAACCCACGACCACCACCAAGCCCAACAACTTAAGAAATGGTTCTTTACCAATGAGCCACATTATTTCTTATGTTATAAAACCCACAATATTAAATATATTGTATGGTATTATGGCGCATAAAGGAGAGGGCTGGGGGTTAAGCCCCAGCCTGTGGTCGTGTAAACCCCCATATGATCGGGAGTAAAGGGGCGTGCCCCATTTAAGGGGGATGCACCCATATTATAGTTAGAAAGTGGGTTTATAACCAATTTTTTGGGTTTTAATTATTGTTTAGCCCATTTTTAATGTATTTTCTCCATTTTTGGAAGTTATTGGGTAGTTTTGGAGCCTAAATTTTGGGAGGAAGTTGGAGATGAGCAACCAACTTCCCAACTATATAACCTAGGACTGTTTGAGGCCATAAGGGGGCATTCAGAGCAGAATTATGCTGAGGAGAAGCCAAGCCAAAGTCATTTTGAGGCAGAGAAGCTTTTGAGGAGGAGACACCGTCGGATCATTTCTGGGAGCTCCGGACGTTCATTTTGCGTGTCGTTTTCTTTGCATGGTTCTAGAGATCTAGGCGAACATGACCAGATCAGTATTGTAGCCATTTTTCATTACAGCGATGTACTTTTGAGCATTTGAACAGAAATAAAGAAGCCTCCCCCACAGAGACAAAGGCCCGAAGACGTAGGCAAAGTTGTGTCGAACTCCGTTATCAATCTGCGTGTTATGGTTTGATGTTTATTCTTTCATTTCAGATATGCATATGTGTATATGGTTGTTATAATTCCTCTTCTTTCCTCATTCTTCACTAAGTTTCTCAAATGGTTAATTAACGCATGAAAAATTAAAACTCAACCATAAGTCATTAAAAGATCCGACGAATCATCGATGGAACCCTGGACAGACTATTATGCCTCTCCCATCAGGACCGACATGGGGTAATCCTTCCCAAAGTCCTTCGAACATGATGCATTCCCAACACCCTATGTCCTTTATGGGAAATCAGCCAATGATGTCTCCACAGATGCAAAATCCTTATGCTAGTCAGGGCCATGGTTTCTACCAGAATCTGGGCCAGTAGCCAAACTTTTCCTGGCAACCTGGTGCCAGTCAAACTCTAGGACCGTTTTTCCCAGGTTATCAGCAGCAACCCAAACTACCATTCCTGGCGACGTTACACTTTCCAGATTTGACAAGGTTGCTAAATGATCCTATTTGTCACAATCCACATTGGCCTCCTATGCCAATGAAGTTGCCTTCGGACATTCCAAAGTTCGAGGCCAAGCCTAATGAAGATCCAGGTGATCATGTGACTACCTTCCATCTTTGGTTTTCATCTAACTCATTGAAAGATGACTCCATACAGTTGTGATTGTTTCAACGTACTCTTATCGGGAGTGCCGCGAAATGGTACATCGAGCTCGATCGCTCACGATACTCTTCTTTTGGCGAACTGGCGATGGCCTTCCTTAACCATTTCCTGTTACCTTTGAGATACGACGCTGGCACAGAGTTTCTCGCCAATTTCGAACAGACAACCGCGGACCATATCTCTGATCATATCGGAGAATGGAGATGCCAAAAGAGTCTAATCAAAGTACTAGTCCCACCAACATTTCTGCTTGAGTGGTTCCTTAAGTCTTTGGTCCCACAATTATCCAAAGACGTCGCAACTTCCTGAGTTTTCTCTGAAGAAGATGCCATCATGAGGGCTCAACAGTTTGAGCTCATCTATTCTCAGTCTGGTTTATTATATAACATCTTTCCAGATGCGCCACGTTCGATACTGGATAAAACTAGACAGAGAGCTGGACCACATGCCGATGGTATTGTTGGTTCAACACAAACCAAGCCCGCTGAGCAATTGACAAAACAGTTGCACCAGTTATCCATACAACACACAGCGGCCAGCCAAACTACTGCTTTGGCTGCTCCCCCTACCCAAACGTCGGAAGTACAATCTGTGCAGTCGATTAACCCAAAGGCCCCCCAGCAGCCTGAAGGGAAGAAAAAACAACGAAATAAGGGTAAGGGGGATAAAAAACCCACTGATAATGTTGGCGGGGACAAAACGGAAAAATGGAGGGCGAGGTATCTGTGAAACTTGTGCGCGGAATACCACCTGACCCATATTTGTCCTCGACTTGCAGAGGCCCAAAAGTTTGTCACACAGCAACAGCAGGCAGTGTTGACTAATCCCTTTCAACATGGGAAAAATTTAACTCAAGCCTCTACAAGCACAGATGGGGGCAGCCAAGAAACCTGCCCTCCTCCAAACAATCCCTCATCCGCCAACGTATACATGGTTAGGGGTGATGCTTTCATAACGACTAGAGCGCATGACTATAGTAAACCAAGCGCTTCTGAGAAGGGTAAAGAAGTTGATCTCCCATCTCTTCCTCTACAGATCGAGAAGACGTTGGGAGAAACAATGACACGCATTCCAAGGGGTGCATTTAAAAAAGCTTCTCACAACCCCAACGCAAGGGCCGCCCATAATTACTCTGTGGTGGAGGATTTATCACAAACCCCTTATGCGATGTCAACTTTGGAGGTCCTCCAAAGCTTCCCTGCTTAGAGGAAAGTCTTGTTCACCGCTTTGGGCTCTACTGAGACTTGTAATCCGGGTACCATCATGTTAGATACAACTGACTTAAAACCTCGTCTGCCTTACCACGTAGCGTTTCAGATAGTAGTGGCTCATCCCATGAAAACTTTTACATGGAATATCTTCCGCACGGTGGTCGACGAGGGCACCTCGACATGAGTTATGTCGTTAGCATGTTGGAAGGCCATTGGCCAACCCGCTTTGTCTCCATCACCTACTCTCCTCACTGCTTTCGACAGTCATTCTTTAAAACCACATGGCATCGTTCCTTCTTTCCCCATGTAGTTAGGAGGGAAAATTGTGTGTGTCAAAGTAGAGGTAGTCGATGCTCCCCTCGACTATAACCTCTTGTTAGGACGGAGTTGGACTTATGCTATGCAAGCTGTGGTTGCTATAGTTTTTCGAGTCTTGTTGTTTCCACACGAGGGCCGGATAGTGACCATCGATCAATTGTCTTTCTCCGGACCTGACCTAGCTTTGGGGGAATCCACAATCCCCATGATTGATAATCCTCAACCAGGTGTTGTTAACGTAGGATTTGGTTTGTGCCCGTCCTTGATGGGTACCTTCAATTTCCCACCTCCTCACGACGATATCAAATTTATATCTAATCACCATAAGGCTGAGATTTTTCAAGTTCCGTCGTTCTACACGACTTACTTCGAAGATCCTTGGATTCTTCCTTCCCCATCGGCCATGATGGATGAGACAGGGAACTCAGGCATGTTCGTGCCCTTGTCTGCCGCTGAGGTAGAAAACTCTTTAGTCCAGCAAGCTTCGACTAGTCCTGATCCGACTCCTGCACAAGAGTTAGATCCACTTCTAGAGCCTATTTGGGCTCAGGGTTCTCTCACTAACGTCGATTCATTAGACTTAGTCTTGCCTTCTGACGAAGCAGTAATCGAAACAATGACTAGTCTAGACAAACCTTGGGAAGATCTTCATCACAGATCATATTTTCTCCCAGAGTTAAGTCGAATCAAAGAAGGAGAATTCACCGTTACCATGACGGGAGATCAACCATGTCCTATTAATCTCGTAGCTACACAGGAAATTTATGTTGAGGGAAATATGGCAACCATTGCTAAAACGATACCTATCAATATCTCCAGAACCCCTGGCATCATAGACAATATTTTCGTCGGAGCATACAGCTCCCCCGAGGAGATGTCAGGCATCGACCCACAAAGAGTCTATCATGAGCTAACTTTGTTGTTTTTCCAGCTCGCTTTCAGATCTGAAAACAACATCCGGTGAGACTGCATTTATGCTTTTCGATCTTGTCCAGATTAACTGAGAAAAGTAACCATTATGGAGTCTTCTTTAAGCCCTTTTCAGACTCCTTAAAGATGAAAAGATTGTCGAGTGACCTTGTTTCTTCACACTCATTAAATTGGTCCAGAAGAACATTCCTTAAACGAGTCTCTTTTTAAGCCCTTTTCAGACCCTCTAAAAATGAAAAGATTGTTGAGCGATCTTGTGGCCTTTCATGCTCGTTAAACTGAAATTTGAAGTCACGTCTGTCCGGCGGTAGTTTACCCCTTTTTTGGTCCGGACGGTCAACTGTACGAACAAAGGTATACTTTATCGAATTTCCGTTCTTTAGAAGAGTACTCTCAAGTATAATATTATTCCTTTTTCGGGCCTGAGGGACTAAACTTACGAAAAATAAACCCCCACGGAGTCCATAGTTAAGCTCTTTTTAGACTCCCTAAAATTGAAAAGATCGTCGAGTGACCTTATTCTTTCACACTCGTTAAATTGGTCCAGAAGAATATTCCTGACGAAGTCCATAGTTAAGCTTTTTTCAGACTCCTTAAAATTGAAAAAATAGTCGAGTGATATTGTCCTTGTCACACTCGTTAAAATGGTTTTGAATTGATGTCTAATCGGTGCTAGTTTATCCCTTTTTCGAACCGACTAAACTATTGTCAAAAAAGGTACCCCAGCGGAGTCTCCTTTTATGCTTTTTCAGACTCTCTAAATATGAAAAACCATCGATCTTACCTTCTTTGGGCTCGTTAAACTTACATCGAAGGATGTTACCATTGTGTGTTTTCTCAACTGCATTTGCATACCTTATCCACCAACCTTGTGACAGTTTTCTTCTGCGTCTTAACACCTTTGGCCGTCGGAGGATTTTTCCCGAGTATCATTTCACCAAAACATCAGTCTTGTCCTTGTGCCTTGAGCTTGTATGTTTGCAGTACTTGTTCCTCCATTGTAACGTAATATTCCTTTATTCTTTTTCCAAAATTATTGAAAAGAACAAAAAAATCAAATATACCCCAAAAAGAGGATGGGAAAAGTATTTTCTTTATTGGAAGCATGATGAGTAGCCCTTGGATAAAGCACATCTGTTCGCTTGATCATCAGACTATGGGATGTAGTATGACCTTAGGAAGCTTTTCTCGCTATATAGAGTTGTGTCCTCCACCCTTTGGTTATTCTTCAAAACATATGGAGAGTTTGTGTTGCCTCCTACTTCGTAGACTTATGATTAACATATCTGTTGCCTGAGTCTTATCACTTGTCGTGCTACTATCCAAGGGAAGTTTGTCACTAAGCCTGAGTCAGCCCCTCTACAATATGTCTCTTGTCTGCATACCTGGCCATCCTGAACGTCCAATCAAGTCCTTGTTCGAAATCACTGAAGCCTTCAGTCCGATCATCAAGATTATCAAGTCCATAACCGACGAGCCGTCGAAGACCTATGGGTAGTGCAGTCGTACACTCATATTACACTCCTACCCGAGTTTTAGAAGATTTTGAAGTTGTTGCTCGAGCTCTGAAGTACAGCCATCAAGACGAATCAACTTCTGGAGGATGGATACTCTATATGTATATCTTTCTGATTTCGAGATGTAGCTCCGTTGTGTATTATTCGCGGCTACTCTTTATAGTTATTTGACATGGATCTACAGTGTATTTGATTGGTAGCCATGGTTCTATTTTATCCTGAGCATGGGTATGCCTGCCTCGGTAAGACATTTTTTATTTTGCAGACGACACCTCCTGGTTCCTGATCCATGGGCTCAATCGTTCAGCACATCAGTAATGATTAGTAATGTATTTCGACCATCAGATGCTCTTATGAACTCACACATTAGGGGGCATCTGTTATAACCCTAAATTGCACCACACATGCTTACCTAGCATCAGGCCAACTCATATCCCTTCTTTGCCAAAACTCTGTTGAACAACTCTTTGAAAATCCTCTTGTGTCAAGGCCCACGTGCCCTAACCCATTATTTCACACGTGTGCACGCTGGCTAACTCACAACAGCCCGTGTGTACCTAACAAAGCACGAAAAAAGGAAAGTTACCGACGGAACAAAAAGATATGGGTCAGTTAACTGAAACTCCCGGCCATGCATGGTCGAGGGTTCGTCCAAAACCCTAACTCCTTCTAGCCTATAAAAGAAGGGGTAGGGGTACCATTTGGAGGAGGAAAAAATATAGCGAAGAAACTCTGCCCATTTACATAATCCATTGTCCCAACCCTTTAGCCTTTCCTCATGCCAAAGGAGATTTAATGCAAAGCA
>ML782858.1:304518-315117 GCA_009831015.1 Picea engelmannii | reverse complement strand
CCTTTCGCCGGGCCCCTTGTTACATGTGGCATTGTCCTATTGGTCCAAAATTCCCATCCCCCACATGCTGCCTGACATCCCGTCGCCCCTGGACGTCATCCTCCACTGAGTCCACTTGTTCCACTTGCTCCCGGGGTCGTGTCACCTCCCATAATTTCTGTCAATCCATTTTGTCAGTACCTAACCCCCTTCACTCATGAACAACCTCATTTAGCGACTTTTGCCTCCAATCACCATCCTCCACGTCAGTCGTCCATATACTTTGGTCACCGTCACCTGCCATATCACCCCAAGTGGCCCGTTGTCCATTAATAACTGGATAATATGCCCATTGTCATGCTGACCGTTTTCCCGCGTCCAACCGACCCTAGTTTTGAATAAAACTACCGTTATGCCCTTTTCATTCGTTATTCATCCCTCGCGCCATAATCATCCATCGCGCCAAAAAATTCACCTATTATTCCTCCATTGCTCTCCTGTTGCCTTCCTCCACAACCAGTAGACCCCACTAACATATTTTTTATTGCAAGTACAGTTGCAAAGATGGCACCAAAGCCAAGACCAGTGGAAGGAGAAGAGAACCCTTTCCTTCCTCCTCCCGTCGACCTCGACAAAATCCCATTGGTCGATAAAGACAAGCTGATTGCTGATACCATTTCCGACTTCGATTTTTCAGATCTCCAGACATGGCTCCGGGACATGTTCTTGGACCAAAGCGACGAAATTGGACTCTGGGGTCCAATTTTCCCCTGTACATGTTTCCCCAAATCCACCATTTCCCTGAATTCGCGTTGAAATTCCAAGCCCATTACATCCCCGACCCGAAGGTCATCGTCTATTCATTTGGAGACGTCCTTTTCTTCATCACTCCCGAAGATATTGACTAGATGATGCAAATTCCACGTGTTGAATCTGCGTCCCCCTTAAATTTAGAAATCCTCACCGAGTTATATCAAAAAATGACCTTTCCACAGAGAGCTCAGATATTAGAGATTTTCCTTCCCCCTTCTGCTAAACTCCCTTCCACCAATCCCCCTTACCCTTCTTCCCTTTTCTCCACCAAAGGAAACCAAATCATTTCTTCTGTCTGTGCCCTGCTTGGTTATTATTCTAACCAATGGGTAGATGAGCCCATCCTGGGTTTTCTGTCCATTTTCTCAAACGACGAAAAGCCCACAACACAATTCGACTACAACACCTTCTTGGCCGATAATATTCATGAACAATTCGTGAGTTTCGGCACAGAGGGTATGTTTAGATATTGCTCCATTCTGGTGTACATGTTCATTTACTTCCAAGACGACAAATTCAGCTTCTCCATGCAGAAGATGGATGCAGATGGAAGGCCCCAGCCGGTCACTACTTGGACTTCTCTTCTGAAGTGTAACTCCGCTGAATACGACTTCAAAGCTTTCATTGATCAGTTTTACCATCCGGTGGTTGGCATGTTGAGTGGCAGGCCTGAGCCACAGATAAATGATGAAGTCCAGAGAGTTCTGCATCTCTTGGACAACGCAAAGATAGGAGACTGGTACTTATATCAGAACCACACTGAAATCAGAGTTTTCGGGTGCGAATTGGCACCTTACAAGCTACCTCGATATGTTTCGGTAAGGATTTTTGGATTAGAATATATTAGGCAAATAATGAATTCAGATGAAATTCATTTTGTTTCCCTGAAGAAGAAGCAGCAATTGAGAATCAAGGGGCAGATTGGTTCTTTCATCTGCAATAGTCAAGGCGCAGGGGAAGAAGCGAATAGAATGTTAAAGGATATGAAACTCTTTACGAGTTTCACCTGGCACTATGATCCATGCGGGATCATTTCAGAAATGAGGGTGAAGAATAAGAGTGTCCCATATGCTCATGAGTCAAAGCCAGAGATCGAGAAATTTGCAAATCAGACAGTATGGGTCCCTGATACTTTGATGGACGTAGAACAACAAGTTGACGTGGAACAATAGGTGCCCTTGACGAGTGTGCCACCTACTACCACACATAAGGTCCCCAAGGAGAAGAGGCCTGAACAAGAGTCGTCTCCACTTGTAACAGAGGTGTCATCAGAGGAGTTCCAAATGCACACCAAGAGGCCAAGGATAGTTGCAACGCCTACAACAGTAGAACAAGAAGTTCCTCCTACCACAGTAACCACCACAGGGGTCAAACCTATCATTCCACCACCTTTCGGTTCACGCCAGTATAAGGAAATCACAACAGTAATACCAAATAAATCTATAGATTCTCCCTTAGGTACTCAGTCGGGCAAGACTGGGCCCAAGTTGGGCATTTTTGAAAAGTATGATTTGATCAAAAAGAAAAACCAGACCCTCACTAGCAGCACTTATGCCCAGTTCTGGAAGCAATCATCTACAGCTCAGCATAGGCTTCTATCATCCTTTGACACTGAAAAGGGTAGGATGCACATGGCCTACCTCCAAGCACAGGTACCGGATCCCAAGGTTTTTTCAGATGACAAGAGGGCCACTTTCGAGTTCCAAGCGAAAGATGTGCATCCAGCAGATCAGATGGATCTGCATAAACAAACAGGGGAGATGGTTTTCCACACATTGGCCCAGGCTACATCTTCTACAACAAAGTTTCAAGTGTCTTTGAACAATGATCAGACCCAACTCAAGCTAGAGAAAATATCATCTTTCGCGAAAGACAACAGAATCAAGCCGTTGGAGGAGCTGGTCCTCAAAATTGGTTATGACCCTGCGAACGTCAAGGCTGCTGAAGAGATGATAAAAAAGAAAAACGCTGACATCGCGTCCTTAAGAAAACAGCTGAAGCTCTCGCCCACAGAGGACTCTCAGGCCAAGGAGATAGCAGAAAAGGAAGGTGAAAAGGATGAGATGTTAAAGTTACTCATGGAGAAAAATGCTCAGCTAAAAGAGATGGAAGTTGAGATGGAGAGACTGCTAAAAGAGAAAGAACAGGCGAATCCAATGGAAGGCATTCCATTGAGTGCTATCCCAATTGCAGGTTTGAGCACAACAACAGTGACAGTCGTTCCATCTGCAACATCAGTGCCACTACCAGAAGGAACAACAGACCTTGCCAAGTCCATGGAGAGGATGAACCTGCAAGAGTCAGAAATCAGCAGGCTTAAGAAAGAAGTGGAGAACCTCCAAGAGCTCAATACTTCTTTCCAGACAATCCTATCCAAAGAAAAACAGGTGAATGAGCAAATCAGGAAGGAGTTACAGCAGCTCCAAAAGCAGACAATGGCAAGGAAGACTTTGGCTGTGGTCAAAGAGATTGTGTGGACAAATATTTCCAAGTCCATAAATGAAATCTGGCCAATGGTTCAAATCATGTTTGAACAAAATGACTTGCTCGAGAGGAGCAAACAGGCTGTGGAGAAAACCAGAATTGAGCTGGGAGACATGCCAGCACAAGCAAATGAAATCATCAGGTTCCTGAATTCCAATACCAGAGAAGAACTAGAAGAACTAAAGATCGAGGATAGGACATAAACTATACTTGAGGTAAAAAGGGTTCTAACCAAGAGAGGTCTAATGCTTCAGCTTGAGGAAAAGGTCCAAGTCATGGATCAAGGAGTGCAGAAGTTCTTCAATAAGATTGATGCTCTCCAAAAGAAAGGCCTCCCTGGTCTGAAAGTCATTAATGACAAACTAATGACACTTCCTGACTACAAAAAGAGATTGGCTGAAGTGTCTAAGGACAATTCCAAGTTTGCAGGGATTCAAGGGAGCATCACATGCAAAGCATTCATGGATGCCCTGCAGTTGGATATTAGTATCCAACACGAGATTAAACACATATTCATCATCAAGCCTACATTTGCTAAGTATACAAACATGGATGAAGTGTATCGGAGATAACTTAAAGTCACAGTGCCAAATCATCTCAGATGGGAAGAACTTTGTGATCTACTCGATTAGGAGATGAGTTGTCACTATCCAGTCACCTGTCCAGTCAGAAGAGGTTGCGAAGGCACCTCGCCAACGGCCTACCCCAGAAATTTCCGCATGCAGTTGTACTGAGTCATCAAACAATTTTTTATTAGTTAAATTAGTTAGACTAAAAATAGAATGAGCACGTCCTGATCAGTTATGACAGGAACGTTTGTAATTTGAATTATAAATACTTCAACTCTCGAAGTATTGAGGGTTGTTGATTCGCACACCCTATTGCTATCAAACTGTATTATTTTTTAGGAGATCCGCCATTAATAAAGAAGAGGCATTTTACAGGATTCTTGCGTATGTTCACTGGTGATGTTGATTTTCTAAGTTAAATGTTTTTCTTTCTCTGTAATCATATTGTTTTCTGGAACTAATCTTTATGAATAGCGTAAAGTTGCAGGATTTATCTTGGATACCATGTTTCCAATTCTAAGGATTTTAATGTTTATCTTCTAATACCTTCAATTAAGAAATTCTTAACTGCTTGTTAGTTGAAGTTATTTTTCTTATCTTTTCCTCTGTCCATCATTTTAATTACTAAAAGATCCAGTGAATGTATTATCTCGCCCTGTGAAGTTCTTTTTTGGCATTTCTGGTTGTATCTGTTATTTGATTAAACACAGACCCCATAGCCCAATGGATGTGTAGACTGTCTCAACCAATTTATAAACCACTTTTACAACAAAACATACTTGAGCCTTTACCTAGCCTAATATCTAAACTAAAAATAAAGCTAAATCATATAGAGATATCCCTCTCTGAAGCTGGAAGGGCTAGATCCTAGCTTTAAAAGTGGTTGGATAAAGTTACCTTTGTGGATTCCTTCTTTGTCAACCTCTTGGAAATTTATAGAGTGCTAACATAATGGCAACCATACTGGGGAAGAACTAAAAATTGATAATTTCACGTTTTCTTTCCCCTAAAAGAACGATAAACTTTGAGAAGAAAGTAATGTTTAGAGGTTGATCAAACTTTGTACATATTATTTTCAGACTCGTAAAATTAAAAAATATATATTATAAAAAACAAGAAAAAGTTCTAGCTTCCAAGAAAGTTCATACTCGTTCTCATCCAAATCCAGAACACACGATAGTGTTAGATAACTCCGAGCAGTTGCTCAGGCGAAAAACCTTAGCAGTCGATTCAGTGAGTCATACCTCCCAGCGTAAGTTTCCTTATTTTTCCAGAGAACCATATACCTCTCAAAACCTTGATCTTGATACATTTCCACCCCGAAGCTTGGTTAGAACACGGTCTGAAACTTTCGTGACTGGACTCATGTTTTACCCAACTGTGTTGCAACCCCGAACCCCCGAAGTCTTGTCTCCCACGACTAAACTACAAATCTCTACCTCAGTACCGCTCAATCCCTCCTCTTCCTCGTCTTCATTCGCTACCTCTCCGACCATCTAGGTTTTCGTTCCACCTCCTCCACCCATCGTGGAAGCTCGATATGCTCCTCTGGTGTTGGCTGCGCCACTACATGCCATGCCCGAAGATTACCAAACACGACTTCCACAGTTCGAAGCAACCGGACCTCTAAATGCCCAACAACATGTGGACAAAATGAATGACTACTTCGACTTGCAGGAAGTAGATGAAGTGGTTGTCCAAATGAGGTTGTTCACCCAAAGTCTGACAGGAGAAGTAAAGAAATGGTTCAAAGCGTTACTCGCTGCCTCAATCCATGACCTTGTTGCGTTCCATAGAATTTTTCTTGACAGATGGGAGGTAAAGAAAAACCCTCTCCAGATACTGTCAGAGTACGAGACTATAAGAAGAAATCAAGGTGAGTCAGTACAGGATTACTACACCCGTTTTAATAATTTGTACAATGCTATTCCGGATGAAATTAAACCTCCACAGGGGCTGGCGTTGATAAAATTTCCTGACGGGTTTGATGCGGACATGTCATATCAATTAAGAGAAAGAAACTCTGCCACCTTGGCAGATATGCAGAACAGTGCTATAAGTGTAGAGGCCAACCTGTTGGTGAAATGGTCCCGTCAGAGGTCAGAAAGGAGAGTCACGATCAAAGAAGGGCCTTCCACATCAAACACTAATTCTAAATTGGATTCTGTGGTCAGAACATTGGAATTATTGATGGAAAGAACGAGTATTTCAGACAGAAATCCTCCGAGAGACAACACACCTGCTCCTCAGATTCGAAACCCCAATTTTAGAAGAAACCCTCCTCAAATAAGACAGAGAGATCAAAGGGATCAAAGAGATCAAAGGGATCAGAGAGGTCCTGATCAGCCGATCAGGCCTCCTCTATAGGAAAGCTACGCTGATGAAGGGGGAAAAATGATTGAAGAGTTGGAAGACACACACATCAACCTCATGGGTATTCATGACAATGAGGCCATTTTCCTCACCCAAGAAGAGCAGGAACTCTTTCTGCTAAATCAAACTAAGGTAAGGGAGGAAGCCGAAGATGCAGAACAACAGGCCTTTGAAAACGTTATTTTGGAGGTGCACCGTCAATACAATCTGCGAAGTAAGAAGACAGAAGGAAATTCCTCGAAAAAGATGACTGAAGCGCAGAAGGTAGCTGAGGCTGAGAAGGATTCTGAGAAGAGTAAAGCCGACACCCCTGTGAAGAAAAACATCACCATTCTTAAAAGACCAGCACATCCTGAAGTGTCACCTATTAGTCCACCCATCACTTCTGAGCGGAAAAATATGGTGGACCAACCAGAATCAATGAGTCAGGCCCGAGCTCCTGCACCTTTTAGCCTGGAGGGAGAATTGGCCAAAATAAAAATTCCTATCCCACTTACAGAGTTGATGAACAGAGGCAGTTATCGTTCACAAGTACTAAAAACGTTAGCCATTGAACCGGACATAGGCACCAAGGCCTTGACTATTGGATCAGTGACTCATTCAGACACTGTGAACCTTACTGACGATCATCCCGAACTCCTTTTCGGACCTGAAGTAAATGGTCGAGATGATACTGGTGATGTATCCCCCTTTTACATCAGTTTGAACATACACGACTTGATATTACATAACGCCATGTTGGATTTAGTTTCCTAACACAATCTGATGCCTAAAGTAGTCATGGAAAAACTGGGATTGGAGGTCACTAGGCCTTACAAATATCTACACTCATTTGACTCGAGCAAAGTCAAATGTATTGGTTTGATTAAGGACCTCTGCATCACCTTGGTTCAGATCCCTTCAAAAAGCATGGTAATGGACGTGGTTGTTGCAGAAATCCCACCTAAGTATGGAATGTTTCTCTCCAGGTCTTGGGGAGCTAAGTTGAAAGGAACCCTGCAACTGGATATGTCTTACGCCACTATCCCAGTGTTCGGACAACAAAGGAGGTTATATAGGGAAACACTGATGAAGTACATGATCAATAGCCAAGAGAAACCTCACAATTACCCCCTTTACTCTGCACATTCTTATCTAGATTCCTTCATCTTGTACAATGATGGTGATACGGAAGATCAAGACACTCAACTGATGGAAAACCTATCTGGTCAAGATGAAGGCCCAGAGAGCCTTGAGGTAGCAAAAATGAGGAATGTGATAACTGAAGAGTTACCCATTGACTCCTGGAGTATGGATTTTGATGGAGCTATGAGTAAAGAAGGAGCAAGAGCTGGAGTCTGGCTGCATAATCACAAAAACAGGTACTCAGAAAACCATTCCTACAAGTTAAATTTCCAGTGCACTAACAATGTTTCCGAGTATGAAGCTCTTATGCTCGGCCTGAAACTGTTGAAAAAGGTTGGTGCCAAGCAAATAATGGTGAGGGGTGATTCTGAATTAATCATCAAGCAAATCAAAGGTGAGTACTCTGCTAAACATCCACGCCTTAGAGCCTACAGGAATGCTGTTCTTGATGCCTTGAGGTGTTTTACTGAAGTTGACTTGCAGGTAATGCCGAGAGGGCAGAATATCCTGGTTGATGGATTAGCTATGTCAGCAGCCACCTGTAAGATCCCCTTCCGCACGACTCACCCATATACTGTTGAAGTGAAATGCAAACCTACAGTTCCAGACAATATCAGGTACTGGCAAGTGTTTGGAAACGATGATCAGATTGATGACTTTCTGCAATGTAAAAAAGATTTTGAATGTACTCATATAGACTTAGATAATGAAGATGAAAATGTAAATAGTTTGGATTTTGAAAGTGATAGTGTAAATATCGTAGAATCAGAAGAATTAGGGGATGATGAATCAGATGTTGATGTTTTACAGTTGAAAAGAAATATTTTGCCTAGAGGTCTTGTTCCTTTAGAAGACTTGTTTGACAGTGACGATGTAGCTAAGAAACCCAAAATTGAAGCACATGGACAAGAGGTAGAAGAATGTAACATAGGGACCGAGGAGAAACCTAGGATGGTCAAACTGTCCAAATCCTTACCCCCAGAACAAAAACTCAAATACATTGAACTGTTCAAAGAATATGCTGATGTTTTTTCCTGGGGCTATGAAGATTTGAAAGCATATGACACCAACATCATACAACACAGGATTCCCATAAAGGAAGATCAAAAACCATTTAGGCAGAAACTTAAGAGGATAAATCCCAAGTTGCTTCCCCTGATAGAAAAAGAAAACAAGAAAATGTATGATGCCAAGATCATAGTGCCACTACGTTTCTCCAAGTGGGTCTCTAATTTAGTCCCTACACGGAAGAAAACCGGGGAAATCATGCTCTGTATTGATTTCTGAAATATGAACAAAGTATCCCTGAAAGATAATTACCCATTACTGAAAATGGACCATCTCCTGCAAAAGGTGGTCGGGTCCAGTAGGATATCTCTGTTAGATGGTTTCTCAGGCTACAACCAGGTCCTAGTTCACCCGAATGATCAGGATAAAACCGCTTTTACCACACCATGGGGCACTTTCATGTATGTGAAGATGCCTTTTGGTCTGATGAACGCAGGAGCCACGTTTCAGAGGGAAATGGATATTGCCTTCGTGGAAGAAGAAGGTAAATTTATTGTCATTTATTTAGATGTTGTGACTGTGTTTTCCAAAACCGATGACGAACACCTGCGACACCTTAGACAAGTTTTTGAGAAATGTAGGAGGTTTGGGATTTCTTTAAATCCTAAGAAATGTCTTTTTGGGTTAGAAGAAGGCAAACTACTGGGACATATCATCTCCAAAGATGGAATCAAAATTGACCCCAGCAGAATAGAGGCCATACTAAAAGTAGAACACCCACGAAATCTCAAAGAACTACAGTCTTTTATCGTACAAGTTAACTTTCTACGGAGATTCATTCCTAACCTGGCCGAACTCCTTAGAAAAATTACAAACATGCTTAAAAAAGATGTAAAAATTAAATGGGACTCTGAGTCTAGAAAATCATTCGAACAAGTCAAGCAAGCACTCACAGAAGCCCCAGTACTGATCAGTCCCGATTTCACTAAATATTTTTATCTTTTTTCTTTCGCCTCTGAACATACTATAGCAGCGGTATTACTACAGAAGAACAGTGAAGGGTATGAACAACCCATAGCTTTCTTCAGCAAAGCTTTAAGAGATGTTGCCCTGAACTACAATATCATGGAGAAGCAAGCTTTTGCTTTGGTAAAGGCTATAAAGGACTTCAGGGTCTATATTCTCCATTCCCACACCATAGCTTATGTTCTGAACACGGTAGTTAAGGATATCTTGACACAAGACAACCCTGATGGAAGAAGGGGAAAGTGTATTGCAGTCATTTTAGAATACGATATAGAGATTAAGCCCAAAAAATTGATCAAAGGCCAGGGCCTTGCCAAACTGATGGTTGAATCTAACTTCCAGGCTCTTGACATTAATTTTCTAGACGTGGCAGATGAACAGGGTGAGATGGCGACTCCAAACGTTAGAGAGGTATTTCTCAACTCTCCATGGTATGCAGACCTTATATTTGTCTTACAAAATTTACAAGCTCCCCCTGGATTAACTAAGACTAAAGCTAGATTTTTAAAGTTAAAGGCTTTGAAATTCTGTATTCTAGAAGGAAATTTGTATTGGAAAGACCCTGCAGGTATTCTTTTAAATTGTTTACTGAAAGATGAAGCTGATAAAGTGTTGCAGGAGTTTCATGCAGGAGAATGTGGTGGCCATTTGAACTGGAAGGTTACAGCCAACAAAATACTCAGAGCTGGATTTTACTGGCCCACCCTATTTGCAGATGTACACCAGAAAGTAAAAGCCTATCACCAGTGTCAACTATTTGAGAGTAAAAGGAAATTCCTTCCTCTTCCTCTTAAACCAATTTCAGTTGAGGCTCCTTTCCAGCAATGGGGACTTGACTTCATTGGAGAAATACACCCTCCATATTCATGCCAACATAGGTGGATTCTTACTGCCACTGATTATTTTACCAAATGGATCGAGGTTGTACCAAGAAGGCAAGCAACTGACTCTGTTATTATCGAATTTCTTGAAAATAATATTTTGTCTCGTTTTGGTTGTCCTAGAAAGATCATTACTGGCAATGCAGCGGCCTTTCGGTCGAAGAAGCTCATAGATTTCTGCAACCGTTACCACATTGTCTTGGGGAATTCCACAGCCTATTACCCTCAGGGGAATGGGTTGGCAGAGTCCTCAAACAAAACTTTGGTGAATATCATCAAGAAAACCTTGCAGGAAAACAAAAATTCATGGCATGATAAGTTGGTATTTTCTTTATGGGCAG
>ML782858.1:283967-296768 GCA_009831015.1 Picea engelmannii | reverse complement strand
CCTAAATTTACCTTTCTATATACCCCCATCTCTATTTTCCTCTCTCTCTCTCACTCTCACTCTCACATAGTATCTTTACTTCCCCTCTATGATTTTATCTCTCTCCCTACCACACACACTTTCTACCCCACTATATTTATTCCTCTCTCTCCCTCCCACACTCTAAAACACTAGCTCTCTACCTCCCCTCTTTGTCTTCCTCTCTCTCCCTCCCACACTCTCTCACACACACTTTCTATCCCCCCTCTATGTATTCTTCTCTATCCCTCCCACACACTCTCACACACACTTTCTATCCCCCCTCTATGTCTTCCTTTCTCTCCTTCCCACACTTTAACACACTCACTCTCTACCTCGCTCATTTTTCAACCTCTCTCTACCTCCTCTCTTTGTCTACTTCTCTCTTCCTCCCACACTCTCGCTTACAAAATTTATATCCCCCATTTATCTCTTTATATATCTCTACCCCCCTCTTGAGCACTCAACACACCCTAAAAGCCTTATGAAATTTTATCACTCTTTGGGTACCACTTGTTTTCTTCACTGTCTGAATAGAATTAACTTTGGGAAATGTTTTATCTTTGTTTTGTTTTCATGACTCTTATCATCAAGTCAGATTTTCTTGAAGTTGTGAAACCTCATGTCTAAAACAACTGGACACCCAAATTAAGAATCGACATCTATGACTTCACCTAACATGCTCAGGTTCGGCGTCGGAAAAATTCAATCAAGTAAATGAGGAACACAATAACAACAATCATTGAGCGTCGATCCCCATCGGCCTCAACAGAAGGTGGAGTTGGTTTGCATAAGTTATTCACATGAAGTTTCAAGATATAGTTGATCCCCTTCGACATCGAAAAGATACGGGAAGAATAGACGTTAACAAAGGACGTAAAGAAATCATCGATAACCGATGATCGATGCACTTTATCAGGGTTGGGAAAATCTAGAAAGGTTAAAACAATCATTTTGTTTGTGATAGACATATTGTTGATCGTCGATCCCCGATGCGTTTTCAGCATCGGGACTTTTTTAGGAGAGTCTATTTGAGAGCACTTGGGTAGGTCTATCATCGATCACCGATCCTTGATACTTTTCAGCTTCGACAAGATAGGGTTGGGTTTTAGAGCGTATGTATTAAAGAAAGTCATGATTATGATTAACGCGAGAAAATTAAGTCACTGGTCTTGAATTCCACGTGTCTTTATCAAGTAAAGGGGTCATACAATCTAGTTTCATCCCAAGTCATATTAAGGTTCTCTAGGTCCTAGTCACGCCTCCTAGTTAGCTTTTCCATGTCAACTATGTATGGTAAGATCAATCGATGTCGAATATTTTTCATGAAGTTATCAACAAAAAGTGTTTGAATCACAATATAGACACCCGACCCACCAACTAGAGTAGTGAAATGATGGGATGTTTGTGGCATAATATACGATTGGATTTGGACATTTAATAGACCAATTAATGCTTGATCCCGCATTTGTTTCTAGCTCTTGCACCAATTAAACAACAAAAATTTGAATCGCCGATAGACCACGTTACAACTTGTTCTCACACTGTCAACCCACGATGAGTTTAATTTTAAACAGCTTTGAAGATCTGGTGACAAATTTAATGAAATTACACTCATAACCCAAATTGAATGGTTTATGTGACAAGGTAAGTTCATTCCTATATAAATCTCTAGAATGGTTTTGAACAAATTCATTATGCACACAAGTTTTAATTCCATATCATCTGAAGGAGAAAAGAGAGCGTCTAGAGACTGTACTGACCCTCAGACTATTGAAACTAGGTTAAAAACGATGCAGAGGTAAGATGCCACTGAGAAATCTAACCACTAGATGCTTGCCGAGGGAACCCAAGATAAAAGAAGTTGAAATAGGTGAAGGTTATTCTTCGGGGACTGTGAGACAGTTGGAGTAGACTCCTAGGGAGGAGCCTGTCATTAAAACATCAACAAAGAAATCTTTTGTTCAACATCCATCCTTTGGCGATACAAAAGAAGGAAACAAATCCAAAGTAATTCTCCCAAAGTGGGGGGACCTATTCAACATAATTAGTCGGGAAGAGTACCCAGAGTATATCCCATGCATCGACCTATACATAAGGGCGCTTGATGACAAGGTGTTCCTGAACATCTCACAGTTGTATCTACACAAGGTGGCTAGAAAAACCATGATTTTCCCTTGCATAGTGGTCTTGAATTGGTTAATCGACCATAGAAACGGGCATAAGTTCTTGATCAATGATGAGAATGGTGGGTGTGTCAGAGTTTTCCTCCCGATAGAAGTCTAGAAATACTATAATATTAAGGACCCAAAGGAATGGATAAAAATGAAATTCATGGTGAAGTTTTATGAATTCCATTACACCATTCGGTTGATGGCCTCATGGTGGAAGGAGGATAAGATGTTTACCAACCAGTGAAATGGATGGTATGGGACGATTAACTTGAGGGAGCCATACATATATTTTATGGCTCTCATCTGCCGACCGTATGGAGAGAAGGACTTCTCCAAGTTTTCGGAAGCATGGATTCCCTTGGCATACACCGTGGCGATTTCCGGAAGCATCTTCAACTAGGGACCGATAATTTCTAAAACATTGAGCATCTGTGTACAGCAGGTTCAGACACCGAAAGAAGGGGAAGCACCAACTTTCTACATGGTATCATACCTACTCGATGTCATCTGTGCAAGGAATGTATTCACCGACATGAATTTAAGATGGCATGTTGCAAAGCTCCTAGTCCATGTTTATTTCAGCATACTATGGGAGAACAGGTACAAAAAAATTTACGCACTCATATGCGATGAATTCATCGCCCGTATTCATTTTATTATTTTTAAGAAGGAATACCCAAGGTTATCTGCAGCAGAAAAATAAATGATGGAAAAGGTAGGCCATTGGTATTTAGACGAACGCTTAACCTATATCAAGGTGTTTGGGGCCACTGAAGCACCACATCTCCTACCCGCTCATGTCCCACACCGACTCGTTGTGGGAGAAATATACTATCAGACTATCCTACAGGGGTATAACTCCACATTAGTCAAGGACAAGAAGTGGTCTTTCATACCCTACAGTTTCCATGTGGGGTTTTACCTGGTAAAGGATACTTCTCAAGTGAAATAAGAAGGGTTGAGCCAAGTTGAATTCAAGTTCCCGACAGGACGATTTTGCAAGCAAGAACCTAAAGGCTCGGTCCTCCAACATGCTTCACGGGTATCATCGTGTTGGTCGTACACTCATGATATGTTTGAGGATGAGATTTTCATAGAGTGCACCTAGGACTGGGAAGAGGTGGTGCAGAGAATGGCCAACCCAAATATGACTAGGTCCAAGGCCATGAACATGTATGAACAGGTGGAAACAATAGAGAAATCAACTCAAGAGGCCCTCAGAGCCAAGGAAGAAATCAGAGCAGTAGAGACAACAGAGGCATAGAGAAGGTGATTACTCTTACTAGAAGGGGAACGAAGAATCATTGATCAATTGAAAAATGACCCTGATTTGGTAGAAATGACAAGGATTCCCATTGATGACCCGATTGAAAGCCAAGGAGAACTAAGTGGCCTAGAGTCGATACAACTTGAATAAATTACCGGGTTCAAAAGGGCCAAGACACCAAAGAGCACGACATTCAGGTGTTGAGGGACAACAACATAGATCATATAAGGAAAGAGGTCGATTACTGGGTGAAAATGGCCCAATAACATCAGTGGGAGATTCAATAAAAATGGGTCAATTACAAAAGGAGCTGGATCAAGATTAATCGAGAGATGAAAGACATCGGTCTCCCTGAATTTGGCTCACCCGAGGACTTTGTCGAAATGCATGACATAGTAAAAAAACATGTAGAACAAGACTCGTCATGGACTGCAGAGATAGAAAAGGTGGTGAGCATTGTGCCAGATCAAGTACAACAGTTCATGGAGCACCTTATCAAGGCTTGAATAGTAATACAACAGTTAAGTGTCAAAGTAGTTAAGTATTAGGCACAAGAAGTAGAAGTAAAAGAAATCCTTCCAGCCCTGATGAACCAACACAGATTCTTGTATGCCAACACATGTGAGGAACTCTGTTAGGGACCTAACCCCTCACGTAGGTAGAATAATATATTCCAATGTAATAAAGGTCAATATTAATAAGGCCTAGCAATAAGGAAGAATAAGTCAAATGTAAGAAAAACTAATAGAAGCTTCCACTTCTAGAAGGATCTTCCTCTAGATGGTTCTTTTGATAGACATATTTAGTATAAATAGGAGTCGACTGGAGGTTGCCTCCTCGAAGAGGCAAGTGAACATTTATCTCAGTAATCAAAGTGCTCATTCTGGTGTTATTCTATTATCATTTCAGTATTATTGTGGCATTGTTCTGGTTATTATTGTTGTTCATATTCCATTTCTAGCATTTTATTTCTGTTAAGCATACTTTTTATATCTGGAATATTACAAGTGGTATCAGAGAAATTTCCTCGGCAGAAAATTGTGAGTAAATGTTTTTTCAGGGTAGAGATGTATTTTGACTTCTTTATGCTACAAAGATCTATCATTACGTGCATAAAATCATGATTGAGGGATTCATAGACGCAAAAAATACAAGTGGTACTTAAGCGCACATCTGTTGGCCACCCTTGTAACCCCTGTTGGTACCCTTCGAGTGGGAGTGCATCAAACAACACCTGTATATGGATCGGCCTAGATTTCCTGAAGCCTTCTTTATATAAACTGATCGATCGCCTGATTTCTATAGTGTCATCGAGAACAACACTCAGGAAGATACTCTCTAGTACATGGGTAGTTGGGTAGTACGACTAAGGGCATGGTCTATCCTCCTTAGTTGGTTGCCTGAGATATTGGGTCGAGTACTACTGTTGGACCCCACACGTATATCATAGAGATATAGCACAGGGAAAAACCTTTTATATAGAACCCTTGAATACCTAACCCTTGGGGATGGAAAGAAAAAATAAAATAGACATGATCTATTGTAGCACAACTTTGTTTGAGTTGCCAAATCACTACACATTTCTACCTGGTTAAGAATTTGGGCATTTCATCACTGCAGTATTCTTCAGAACGGAGTATAACTCCGCAGGTGGAAATTTTTGAACCATTATTTGAGACCTATTCCATTGGATTTATCTCTTCGCCCTTATCACTTTCATACCTATCATTTTTCAAAAACAAATTTGACCCCAACCACCCCTCTTCGGTTCCCTCATCATCATGGCCCATACCCGTAGCCAAGACTTGGAAGCTCCTTTCAATACCTTGCAATCTAATTTCACAGAGAGCCAACAAGAAGTGAGACAACTCAGTGCCAATATTTCCACCATCAATAAAACCATGCATTCCTCCATTGTCGCCTCAATTACAGAACTCAAAGAAGACCTCAAACAATATATGACTACCTAGGTTGAATCTGTCGCTTCGATGATCTGCACCAAGATGAAAATCCTTGCATATCCCCCTTTATCTGACCCACCTTTGCATACTGAAGATGAAAATTCCTCTCATTCCCATAATTTTCAACCCCGTCACTTTCAATGTGACCTACGGCTTCCACGGGTGGATGTGACCAAACTTGTTGGCTTCGATCCCACTGGTTTGGTAACTCAAATGGAACATTATTTCTCTTTGTATGACATTATATATGAATTGTCCAAAATCTGATATGGTGTTTTCCATCTACATCAAGAACGTTGGCAATGGTGGAAATGGAGAAAAACTGCTTGACAAGGGTATTTTTCTTACACACGCTTTGTGGTAGATATTTATGAACACTTTGACACTGAAACCAACCATTTATTCTGTTTGATAAAGTTGAAACGATCTAGTACAGTGGAAGACTTTATAGTTTCTATTGAGCGTCTGGATTTTCATACATAGGGCATGTCTGATGCTTTTTTTCCGAGAATGTTTTATCACTGGACTCAAGGATGAGATTCATGCCCCTGTCCTCATGGCTCTTCCTCAAGGTTGGGTGGAAGATACTAAACAAGCTAAGGAATCACAACACATTGTCTCTTCTCAAAATAAAAAATGCTCCTTTATGCCTCGCACTAAACCAGTAAATCCCACTCCTCCTTCTACCCCACTAAAGATCAAAAAATTGACTAGGGCCAAAATAGTTGAACGCCAAATATTTTCTGGGACACAAGTGTAAGGAACAAAATATTTCTATGGCCATCTCAGAGGATGTTTTGGAAGAGGATGTTGAATCTCCCCTTATGTCCAAGTCACCTGAACCCACTGACATTACCCCTCCCTCAGACCCTCCCGAAGTAGAACTGGTCATTTCCATAAATTCTCTCATGGGCTTCTCTGCTCCCCAAACCCTCAAAATAATTGGCTACATAAAGAATAGGAAGGTCATCATTCTTGTTGATAGTGGAAGATCCCATAATTTTATTCATCACTGCATTTCCCAAGAAACTAATTTCTATATCTGTGCAGTCAATAATTTTCAAATCATGATTGCCAATGGCAGGTCCATGAAATGTGGAGGGCATTGTGAAAATGTGCGCCTCCAAATTAATGACTACGACCTGAAATATCATATGTTTTATATCTACATGGGTGGTTGTGACATTGTGTTGGGTGCAGACTCGCTAAGGACTTTGGGTCCCATTCTCATGCATTTTAAGGAATTAACCATGCAATTCGACCAGGAGGTCCATAAGTTCCAAGGCATCACCCTTGGTTCCCCTGATATCATTAGTTACCATCGCATGGAAAAGATGCTCAAAAAAGGTCATCCGGGAATTATTTCCCAACTCCATGCCATACGAGCAACTGAGACACCCTCTGTGTCACAAGACCTCCAGTCTATCCTCTCTAAACATCAAGTGGTTTTTTCCACTCCCCAGGGAATCCCTCCTTCCCGTGGTGTTCATGATCATTCCATTCCCCTTTTCCCAGGAAGCCTTCCTCCCAATATCTATCCCTATCGTCACCCCTTTTCCAAAAAAAATGAAATTGATAAAATGGTTCAAGAACTTCTTGACACGGGTGTTAGCCGCCCTAGTACGAGCACCTACTCTTCTCATGTGGTCATGGTCATGAATAAAGAAGGTTCTTGGTCCATGTGTCCTGATTTCCATGCCCTCAACAAACTCACCATTAACGACAAATTTCCCATTCATGTCATTGATGACCTCTTGGATGAATTAAGTGGTGCCTAGTTCTTTACTAAACTTGATCTTCATTCTGGATACCACCAGATCTATA
Source organism: Picea engelmannii (assembly GCA_009831015.1). Classification (NCBI taxonomy): domain Eukaryota; kingdom Viridiplantae; phylum Streptophyta; class Pinopsida; order Pinales; family Pinaceae; genus Picea; species Picea engelmannii. The sequence continues at coordinate 289,524 of ML782858.1, read as the reverse complement.
TGAAAGAGGCAGAAATTCCTAAGATTGCCTTTACAAATCATGAGGGCCACTAAGATTTTTTGGTCATGCCCTTTGGTTTGTGTAATGCTCCCTCCAATTTCCAAAGCCTCATGAATCATGTCTTCCGTATTTTTCTCTGTCATTTTGTCTTAGTTTTATTTGATGATATCCTCATCTATATAAAAATTTAGATAGACCATCTTGCTCATGTTGATCGAGTTCTCCATCTACTCTATGAGCTCCAACATTTCCTGAAACAATCTAAATTTTCTTTTGGTGCATCAGAAGTCGAGTACTTGGGTCATCTTGTCGGAAATCATGACATCAGGGTGGATCATAAAAATATTGAAGCTATGAAAGACTAGCCTCATCCTAATACTCTCAAAATATTGCATGGATTTATGGGCTTAATAGGTTATTATCGCAAGTTTGTTAAGAATTATGGAAATATTTTGGCCCCTCTCACAACACTCCTTAAAAAGAATTCTTTAACCTGGACTCCAACAGCTGCTAAGGATTTTCAAACCTTGAATATGGCCATGTGCACCACTCCAGTCCTGGCACTTCCTAATTTCACAAAGACCTTTTTCCTAGAATGTGATGCTACAGGGAAAGGAATTGGCGTTGTCCTTATGCAAGAGGGTTGGCCTTTGGCCTTTACCAACAGACAACTGTCTGAACGAAATTTGGGAAAAACAATCTATGAAAATCAAATGTTAGCTATTCTGCATGCCGTTGATATTTTGTGCCCTTATCTATTGGGGCAATGCTTCCAAATTAAGACAGATCATCAAAGCCTCAAGTATTTTCTGGAACAACGCATCTCCTCCCCATAGCAACAAAAATGAGTGACTAAGCTCTTTGGATATGATTATGAGATTATTTAGAAGAAAGGAAAAGACAATGTGGTTCCGGATGCAATTTTCCAAAAATATGAAGATGAAGGGTCCATTTTTTCTCTCTCCTTCATTGTACCCGATTGGCTCCAAGTCGTTCACCAAGAATTCCTACACGATACCAAAAGTTTGCATCTGATACAACAATTGCAGTCCAATTCTCCAGTTTCCATAGGGTACTCTTGGCTCCATGATGAGCTTCGATCAAAGGCCATTTGTATTTAAGTGAAAATTCAAATATTAATCCATGGTACTTTATGAGCTTCATGTTACACCCACAGCTGGGCACTCAGGGTTTACCAAAACCTATGACAACATCAAACATTATTTTTTATGGGATGGTATGAAACATGACATTTGTTATTTTTATGGTTGAATGTGATGTGTTCCAATGTAACAAGGGTGAAATAGTCAAATCTCATGGAACACTACAAATGATTTCGATTCCACCTGTTATTTGGTGGGATATCTCTATGGATTTTATTGTAGGCTTACCTAAATTGGAAAATAAATCATTCATCATGGTGGTCGTTGATCTCCTTTCCAAGTATGCTCATTTCTGTTCCCTTCAACACCCATTTACAACAGCCACTATGGCTCAACTTTTCATGGATCAAGTCTTTAAGCTTCATGGCATGTCGCATTCTATTGTTTCTGATCGCGACCCAACTTTCACCAACAATTTTTGGCAAGAAATGTTCAAGCTAAAAGGCACCCAATTTCATCTCAGCATAACTTATCATCCCCAGACTAATGGTCAAACTGAAGTTGTCAACAAGTGTTTGGAAACATATTTGAGGTGTTTTTCATCAGACAAGAAAAATCAATGGGCTCAATTGTTACCACTAGCTGAATGGTGGTACAACACTTCATAACATACAACTACCTACATGAATCCCTTTGAAGCAGTATATGGAAAAAAGACAACTTCAGTTATCTCATATTTACTGGGTGTCTCGAAGGTCCATACAGTTGACCAAACACTTACAGTTCGAGAGGCTATTCTCTGTACCCTCAAAGAGAATTTGGTCATGGCCCATAATCACATGAAGAAACAAGTAGGTCAAGGTTGCTCTAAACATCAATTTTCATAAGGGGATCAAGTGTTTCTTCGAATGCAACCTTACAAGAAAGATTCCCTCAAGGCTGACCATTTTCAGAAACTGGCGCCCAAATTTTATGGTCCTTAACACGTTTTCAAGAATGTGGGACATGTGGCCTATCAGTTATCTTTTCCCAGTCATTCTAAGCTACATCCTTTTTTTCATGTTTCCTACATAAATAAGGTTATTGGAACTAAGTTCCAAACTCAAACCAACCTCCCTGAGTTGGACGAAGAAGGATCCATTTGGCTACAACCAGAAGCAGTTTTGGACCTGCATCAGTGAACCATTAAGGAAGTGTTGGTCCAGTGGCAAGATACAACCCCAACATATGCCACTTGGGAACCATCTACCATTCTGCAACAATTTCCAAATCTCAAGCCTTGAGGACAAGGCTGGTTTTAAGGGGGGGGACATGTTAGGGACATAACCCCTCACGTAGGTAGAATAATATATTTTTATGTAATAAAGGTCAATATTAATAAGGTCTAGCAATAAGGAAGAATAAGTCGAATGTAAGAAGACCTAATAGAATCTTCCACTTCTAGAAGGATCTTCCTTTGGATGGTTCTTTTGATAGACATATTTAGTATAAATAGGAATCGAGGGTATGAGAACTATTGTCTTGGATATTATTGTAATAGAGCTCTGCTCGACTGGAGGTTTCCCACTCGAAGAGGCAAGTGAACATTTCTCTAAGTAATCAAAGTGCTCATTCTAGTGTTATTTTGTTATCATTTCAATATTATTGTGGTGTTGTTCTGGTTATATTGTTGTTCATCTGCCATTTCTAGTATTTTATTTCTGTTCTGCATACTTTTTATATATGGAATATTACAAAATCTTCATCAAATGGTCATAGTATGAGAAGAGTCATCCACTTAAGTGAAACACTTTGACAGCTCTTGGAAGACAGAGAGATGGAAGTGCCATGTGGTGACGTTTTGTTTTACTTATCTTTCACTTTTGATAGTTATTTTTACATAATGATTCGTTATAATAAGAGGATCGACCATTTAGAAACGGTTGATGGTTTTGGCAAAGACCCTCATTTTTGGAATTGTAAAGAACTATTTCCTCACTACCATAATCTAGAAGTCCTGATTAGGACTAGAGACAAACTTTTTTTTTCATCAAAGGCGTGTGTGATTGGGTTTGAAGAGGAATTACTTCCGACTTTATTTCATTAATGGATGTTGTAATGAGTAAGAGTTTTTTAATATATTGATAAGTTAGTTGATTCAATATCTTTGTAGTTCTTTTTCTTAATGATGGAAAGAAAATCGTTGTTTTAATGTGTGATTAATGATTAGAGATAAGGAAACTATTTTTCTTGCCATCATTTTATTGCATGTATTTTTCCTTTCGATAATTGTATCTCAGTAAATAATTGAAATACCAACAACTTGATGTAATAGTACTAGGCTTTTCACACATGTGAAAATATTTTTCTACATGCTTGAGCATAAGGGTTATACCAAGATCCTCCTTCTTCAATAGTTAGGATTCTATCCTTTTACCAGGTGGTTTACACCAACACATATCTTTTTATCAAACCCTTCTAATAAAATAAAATACAAAAAGAGAATGTTTAAACTGAAGGAGGATCTTTCACAAGAAGATATCCTATCAATCACTACATAAATCCCATCGATTATTTGGCCAGATCGAAAGATCTAGAGAACCATTCCACTATCAAACGTTGTAGAGTATAATTGGGCCTTGGTGGCGGGTTTGGTTCATGTTGCTGATTTAAAGGGATTTAAGACCCCTCAACAGAATCAACGCTAGAAGGAGGGACTAAATGAATGAATGGCTGGAAATATCTCTGATATAATATTTCACACAGCCTATCTAGTCATTCTCAAGACAACCCACATACACTAAGTACTCCTGAAATGATTTACTCACCACAGAAAGAGGAAGAACATTTATTCCCTGAAATACCTTATGCTCTTCCCTACGAGGAGTTGAACCAGTTCGGAATAATCACAAGAGATTACACCTGGAAAATTGGATCATTACCCTTATCTCCATTACTTCCTCGTAAAAAACAAGTAATCAAACCAGTGGTTGACACCCACGACGAGGTTTTTCTTCACACAGTAGAAGACCTGATAGATTTCTCCCTCACCGAGATCGAACATCCCCTCAATCTAATCCCTGAAATAGAAGCTAGTAACTAATCTGATCCCGACGATTTTGAATATAACAAGGAAGGGTTTAACTCGAATCTCTCATCCTCAGAGTTGGATGACATGGAGGATAACAATGATCATAACGAATAAAGGAGAAAATCCACCTCAGAATAATAAACCTTGGTTGGCTAGAGATGCTCTGGAAATCCTGAGATGAGTGCATAACCTTCCTCGACATCCAGAAAATTTATTCCATAAATTTTACCCTGAAACCTCAGGATTTCCTGAAGACCATATAAAAAAGTTCATACTAGCTATTAGACTGATGAATGTCCAACATGAAGACGTAGTATGCAGGATTTTCCCCTATACCTTTGAGAATTCAGCCTCCACGTGGTATTTTAACTTGCCCGTAGGGTCCATAACTAGTTGGACGAAGTTTGAAAAATATTTTTTAGATAAATTTGCTGAAGAAACCACTAAAGGAGCTTTAATGGCTGAACTGTTCACCACCACCATGAATTGAAAATAAAATTTTAAAGACTTCAATCAATGATTCACCACTATCCTGAACAAATTCCAACCGATGCTAAACCCACTCATGAGTTGCAAATCGAATTATATTCTAATGCTCTCCCTACTTCTATTTCCATGTTTGTAAAAAGGGTTGACAAAATCACTCTAGCTAAGAATTTTAAAGAATCCAAAACAATTGAATTCCAAATGAAAGGATGTAAAGAGGGCTAGGTCTCACTAGTTAATAAGGAAGCTCAAACTCCACCCAAGAGAGGACTCTTGTTGAATAGACCCCTAGAGAAATAGACGGAACAAGGTCCCGAAAAAGGAAGTGGAGACATATAATACCTACAACATATGATAAATAAGTTGTCAAATGAAATCATAGACATGAAAATAAGTGCATGGGAAGGAAACCAAGGCCAAAGGCCCTATAATTTGTTTTAAAAAATAAACCCAACGTTCAAAAAAATTGAACCTCCCCCAACCAACTTAAACATCGACCTCATAAATGTAGCATCTGACTCTTTTTGTACCTATCTGTTGATGGGCGAAATTGATCGTCCATCAACTGGGAGAGTGGAACCGGTCCGGGGTTGTCTAAATAACCCAAGCCGTTTGGAATGGACCACCCTGACGAGTTTAACGGCTTCGTTGGCCACTCTAAGGTATTTTAAGAAAACCAAAGAGAAAACTAATCTAAACTAACTAATCTAACTAAAACAAATAAAACTAACTAAAACAATCTAACTAAAACTACGTAAAAGAAACTAAACTAACTAACAATAAAAAAATTAACTAAAAACAAACAAACTAACTATTACACTAATCTAATTAAAACAAACTACTAAATAAACTAAAACTAAATATAACTATTCTAACTATTATATACAATCTACTAATT